>JAQFYB010004544.1:0-16020 GCA_034694085.1 Pogonognathellus longicornis
ATTGCATGACCCGAACCCAACCCTAACCCTATAGGGTTGGGCCAACCCTAGGGTTTCGGGTTGGGCTAGACGCTCTAATACATACCAAGTTAGATAACATCAGATAACAGTAGGTATGTAGGTACTTTGGTACGTTTGTATCTGCAATAAAAAGTAATGTGTTAAAACGAGTTGGCACGACGTGCATAAAACAAACTGTGTTAATTACTAATATATAGTATGTAAACTACCAACTACTATAAATAATTACAAAAATAAATGAGAAAACTACTCTTTGTCTCGACTGCGTCTGTAAAAACCTCAGCATACTATATATAAATAAATTCAACTACAGAGTAAATATACCTACCTATTGAAGAGTTTTACAGAAAAAAATTAGTGTTATGCTTTGATGCGTTTTACAATCCTGCAAACGCCTTGTCATCTTGTTATCTTTCATGACGATGTCATTTCTTTAATTTCATTTGTTCTTCTCCAAACAAATCTAGATGGTTTTTGTCGTTTAATTATTTAGTATATAAATGTGCCTGCTACACTAACTTTTTTTAAATCAGTGGGATGTATATAAATAGTAATAGATTAATTAATCTCAGCATTGTTGAAAGTATTTAGAGACTGAAACAAACTCCAGTACATCATAAATACAAAATATTTTCTCTGACTGTGAATTTTTATTTTGTAAAATGTTCTCAATTTTCAAGAATGTAATTTTAATCTGCTTACTTTCAAGTTTTTCCGAAGCTGCTGACACAACTTGTGAAGAATCTGAACAACATTTTGCAAATTTGTGTTTTTCACCAAAGCCAACTTTTGATATTGATATTAACTGGGTATGAATTTGATTAAAATAAATAATTTCTTTTAATATTGATGCAAATTTTGTTTTTGTTATATTTCTTTTTATAACAATTGGATTACATTGATTACAAATTAAATTTTATAAATATTGTGTTGCTAAATTATTATAGGCACAGGAAGCTCAGCCAGCAGATGGATGGCATTTGGAAATGACCAATGATGTTGCGAGACTCCACTTAGCTGAACTTTTATATGGAAAATTATTAACGCTGCAAGACACTTTCGACGAAGAACCTTGTTTTAGATCCAAATTAGAAAATGGAGATGGTGTAGCAAAACTAATAGATGGAACTTTTTACGGATTTGGAAATTCAACTGCCAAATGGGCTTGCAATGCATCCCTGGATAACCCAGGAGTTCTCAGATGTGATATGAGTGCTTCAGGACTCTCTAAATATCGTAAGTTGTAAATGTACCTTTTGCCCTCATTTAGTTTTCTTCATATAATTATTCACCCTCACAATCTTTTAAGGAACATACTTATTTTTAATTTATTTTTAAAAGTGAAATTTTAATTATGTAATAAATTGACATTCATTTAGATGAAGATGTAAATATTTACACAACCTACTCGGACAATAAGAACCTTCAAATAGGGATTCTTTGCTTTCCAAATGGCCAAGTCGGATGGATGGCAGTCTCAGTTTCTCAAACTCTCTCAGACGAAGAAACGAAATTTGTGAATGAACATATAAAGTCCCTCGGATTCTCAGAAGACAATACCGTTACAACGTACAACGAAAAATGTACTAATGAGCCGTAGATTTTAAGTCGCCTCTTAAGTTAAGTTTTAAAAGTTGTAATTCGTTTTAAGCATTATGAAATATTGTTTGCGTGAAGAGCCATATTATACTTTTTAATTGCCAAAATATATACCTACCTACACGATTAATTTAATTGGCATATTGGCCGAGTATTATTAAAGCAAAATTCAAGGTTAAAATAGCCGTTATTTTTCATGAATTTTTTTTGTATCATTGCATCAAAGCATTATAATGTGTAAATTATTAGGTAAGCATGATGTATTAGCTTCTGCTGTATGAAAATTGTTTTATTATGATTCTTACTTAGACTAATTGGATTATATACATCCATAATAATATTATTATATACACACGGTAGGTGCATACACAGGAATAATAATAGCAGCACAATTATCAATAATAAAAAATTAATTCACTTATTTCAGCGATTTATGTTTATTCTCTTCAGTACATCATATCAAACTATGCATCAAATGCTCTTGAATGAAGAATAAAATCAAAATTAGATATCTTTATTGTTTAGGCTAAATACTTGTTATTTCATAATGTATTTTCAGTTTTACGGGAAAAAAATGAAAAGTGTGGAAATTCGACTCAAAATGTGTGTTGACTGTGGCAAAATAGCAAAAATGAGTTGATTTTGAGTTGACATAACCAGACGATGACTGGACATAACAAATATTGTAGATATTATAAAATAATTATAGCTATACGTTCTGAAATACATGAATTAGGTAATATAGCAAATTCATGTTTGTCAGTTCTTTTAATTGCCCAAGTTTTTGATCTTGCATCTTGACCTATACATGTTGGAAGTGATAATGATGATCATTCACTATGAATGACATCAATCAGAGTATTTAGTTTTCCATGTAATTTATCAAGGTAACTAAGGATAATGAATAAGGTATATGATAGTCCAATACTTCACAAAACTTCAAAAACACTGTGCCACTTTTCCCGATTCTGGCGCACCAAAACTGGATTTGAAACTACACGGGCCACGGATGTTCTTAAGTTGAAACACTGCGGATAAATATTTATGTGGCAAAAGCTAAGCATATTTTATAATCTATTGTCTCAACTATTATATTAAAATTTGTCGTATAATGGACAACATTATTTAACTGATAGTGAAAAGTAAAAATACCCGTTTTTTTCTTTTTTGTGAAGTATTCGACCTTATACGGTTAACCATTAAATGCAGTCGTTGTGCTTAGTTACCTTGGTAATTCATTATGATATAATTATTTGTAAAATTACCAATAAAACATTGTCAACATGTGTTTTAAGATTTTAACTTACTATTGCATCATTTAGAGCATTACACGCCTACACAGAGTTTATTTAAACCCCACGAATGAATCAAGATAATATTATGATTTGTTTATTTGTATACTGTTATCAGCACAACCAGCAGTACATTTAGCCATTTAAAAATTATGAATGACCATGCATTTACGTTGAGTATTTATGGCCCTGATTAAATTGCTTGCGTAACAATCTCATTTTAACAATCTTTCATTACTTAGAACTTAACCACATTTACGTATTTACATTATAAATAAGTATATATCTGGGTAAATAAGCCTAGTGTAAATTATACACTATTAGCTTTACTTCATTTAACAGTATGTAAATCAATTGATTATTAAACATTATTTGGAAAAAACTTAATATCTTACCGTTCTTGTATAATCATTAATAGCAAAATAAAGCATTAGAAACAGTCGCGTTGAAACAGTCCGACGATTTTAGTAACACATGAGTACTTATTTTTACCTTTATGCTTGATTTCATAAGGTTTTAGTATTAGTGAAAGTAATAGTTCGGTGGCAGTGGTACGCGAAGAAATTATCGAGACTGTAATAAAACTGTCTTCAGAAAATGAGACTAAATATTTAATTAAGTATTAAATTGGCAGCAGCTTTTTAAAATATGGCGAGGTTCAACATTTTATTTGGATTAGTGTTATTTCTTAGTTTAGGAACAAATGTGTGTTGTGAATATGATTGGAGCATCACGGAAAGCTTAGCAGATGGAAAATATTTATTAACGAGATCAATCGACTTGAGTGAATCAGTGATTCGATTCCATGTCATTGTAAAAACAACTGGATACATCGGGTTGGGTCTTTCTCCAAATGGAGGTATGCGGGGAGCAGATATGTTTATAGGCGGCGTGTTTCCACAAGGCGAAATTTATTTCTCGGTAAGAAGTTGCAATACATTACAGAATGAAATAAATAATTTGACAATTTCGGAAAGCAACACAGTGTATTAATATATTAATTCCTAATTAAGGACTACCATTCTTCTGAAAATACGTATCCCACTGTAGATGATTCACCAAGTGATTGGATTGTAGAAGATGCAAAAGAAAATGGAACCCACACTGAAATGAAAATGTCTAGACTATTTGACACTTGCGATGCACAAGATGTTGCAATTACTGTAAGTATAATTAACACATATACCAAACTACTCATACATTACAATTTTATTTCACTATTAAATTAAAAATTCTCATTATCAACGAGATATACTAAGTACAAGCATATTCTTAATTCTTATATCATGTTAAGTATTATTTGAATGCGATTGTTCATTGTATTTAATACATCCACAGGAAGACACTTTAAGTATCATTTGGGCCTATGGAGATGATGATGAAATTTATTATCACAAACAAAATAAGGGAACAATACGAGTCAATTTACTCGATCCCCCAATGCCTTCCAGCGATTTGGCTCAGTAAGTTTCAAATATTCACTAATACTTTCCAATATTTAATTTTACTATCATATAAAGTTGTATTCATTTTGTAATCAAAATCTTTTTAATCAACAAATGATTTCAATTTTTTGATGCACTTATTATGTAGTTAAGCATGTGTATTTAATTTACAAAGCTCTGTAAAGAATTCTAGCTATAAATAATATTATGTAATAGTAATATTTAAATTTAATAAGCTGAGAAATGAAAAAAAAACGTAATAATTTATTGGGCATTCCCATTTTCACAGTGATTCATAGTGTAAAAAATAATATTTTGAAAGGCGAAATATAGAAAGAGAAGGGCAAGGCTGTATCTAGCGGCAGGGCACTAGGGCACGTGACCCCAAGTTATTTAAGGCCCAAAAGTGCGATAATTCGCGAATTTTTAGGTTGATTTTGGCTCAACTTAGGCCAAAATTTTCACCTTGATGCCCCCCAAAACCAAATCCTGGATATGATCTTGTGGAAGGGAGAGTGTAAAATTGAGAAGGAGAGGTGAAATACTATAGGATAAATGGAATTTAGATAAATTGCAAGTATTATTAATAAAATTAGAAAAAATTAGGAGATTTTTTAGAGTTTGATACAGTAACACACAAATTTGACTTGTACAGAACTGTACAAGTCAAATTTGTGTACTTGATACAGGTGGAAGGGTTATTTTCTATATACATAGAGCTCAAAAACGTCGCATTTCATATAATAAACGGAATTGAAATTGAAAATTATTTTTATTTTTATATAGATACTCATCTTGGAATGTGATTGTTAATGATACCATGCCATCTGAAGATACATCTTATTTGTGCTCTATTCACCAAGCTCCAGAAATCTCCACAGCGTATCACATTGTCGGCGTAATAAAAACCTCAATTAAAACTTATTTCTTCGGACGAATTTGTTTTTCTGCATAAACAATGAGTTTCTAATTTTTGCCAGTTTTGTATTGATATGTGTATTAAAATACCCATAGTTTGATGCTCTGTTGAAAAGCCAAGAAGCTGTGAGTCATACACACCATTTCAATTTTTGGAAATGCACCGTACTTCCTGGATTTGAGGATAAATTTGCTCAAGCTGTCAATAATCCTGCATTTGATTGCGCTGCATTTATTCCACATCCACTTTATATTTACTGCCAGAAGCATTTGCACGTCTGGGCTAAAGGAGGACATGTAAAAATGATTAAAAATTAATATTATCTCATCCCATATTGGTCAAAATCAATAATAACTATATGTTACATGATTATTATGATTATTGTTTGATTATCTGTATTATAAATAATATTGTAATTGCCATAAATCTAATATAAATCTTATAGAGAACTATGTTCCCTGATCATGTTGGCTTATCGTTGCTGGAAAGACCAGGGGCTAGTAAAGAATACTACATGCTGGAAATCCATTATGACAATCCAACAAGATTAGAAAACCTTCGGTTTGAAACCGGTTTAACAGTGTACCACACAAAACATTTACGGTAACTAAATAATTCCCATATCACATTGCAATGGAAATACAATTTAAAAACAAGCTCATAATTTTTTTGAAGAAAACATACTGCAGGTGTTCTTGTAATTGGTCATCAAGTCCACTTTGCCCACACAATTCCTCCCATGTCCACAAATTTCTTGACCGTCGGTCATTGTTCCAGTGAATGCACGAAAGATTCTATTCCTGAGGACGGCATTAATGTATTCAATATTCTTCTACATTCCCATTTATCAGGTAAACTATAATTTAATGGAACTTTACAAATAAAGGCAGTTTATTATCTTACACATGGTATTAATTGTATTGTGCTGAATATGTCTACTTCTTCTAGCATATTGGTTCTAGATGGCTTAATATTTTTTATAAATTTATTTAACTCTTTTAGGAAGAAAACTGAAACTTCGGCAGTTTCGTAATAACGTAGAGCTCCCTTGGTTTTCATATGATGATAACTACGATTTCAACTTTCAGCAAAATCGACCTTTGAAACATGAGAAGAAAATTTTAAAAGGAGATCATTTAACTTATGGTTAAACTATTTTAAAGTCTTTTTACAACTTCCTTTTTATTGAACGTAACTATATTAACCAACTAGTTTTTATTATTATGTTTATCAGAGTGTACAACTGATACAACATGGAAAGAAGATAAGTCTGTAACTGTTGGCTACTTATCAACTAGAGATGAGATGTGCGAAACATTTCTTTTATATTACCCAAAAATGGAAATGGATTATTGTGCCAGCACTTATCCCATTCCCAATTTGCTTAATGATTTTCAGTTTGAGAACTTTAGTGGGTAAGTAAAACATTAAAACTTTTCGAGAGAATAAATTATTTTTTGTATGTGCTTAAATATAAACAATAATTTATTCTGTCCCTAATTTTTAGTTTGGAAACAAATGCCAACCGTAATGACCCCATTATTACTGGACCAGAGAATATTCGTGGAAGAAACTACACGGATGTTTTAACAAATTATGTTCAGTGGACTCCTGAATTAAGAAAATATTTTCAAAAGAAAATAATTCAAAACGATCACAATTCCTTTTGTGCAATTTCTAGAAATGCAGGATTGGAAATCAAAGGAACAACAAATTATCCAAATGTTGAAATGTATTATCGTCCTGAAACCAAATGTAATAGCAATTCAGGTTCGGATCATATCAGATCCTCATTTTCATTTTTAAATGTCAGCTTTCTGCCATTAATAGCTATTGTTTGTATGAAAATCATCAATTTCCTTTGAAAAAATTTATAATGGGAAAGCCAGATATGTTTACTTGTATATTTTAATGATACATAATACAAATAAACTATTTTTTTCTTCAAAACACTGATAGATCTGAGTAGGGTTCTAACTAGAACTTTTAGTTTTTCCAGACGTTGGCATAAGTGGGAATATTATTGTGACCTTTGACCTTTGCATTTTTTTCAAACTATGCAGAATATCAAATTATAACAGAGGATCTTTTCTTCTTTCTTTAAAACCATTTCCAAATGTATTTTGTGCAACAAAAATACGTTTGCCAGCCATAATATTTTCGCAATCTGTCATTTGATCTGAAAATTACTCGTCTGGCAAATACTTTTTAATATTGCTGTCTTGTGTTTTATATATAGTTAATTAGATGCGTCCGGATGCTATGGCCAATTTGTAAATTTTACTGAAATTTTTAGTTTGGTTTAGATATTCATGAGATCCAGGCCACGCAGACTATCGAAATATTTACTTGAAATGAATGTGTTTGGTAGAGCGTGTGTTGTGAATGTTTTTTTGTGTGAAGTATGCTTCAAATGCCGCTTGTATTGGACAAATTTCCATAGTGCATTAACGGATAACATATTATAATTACTAATCGCATACAATAGTAATCACTGCACTCGAACATCGAAAATCGAAACACCACAAACAATAAAATAAACGTAAAATGTAAGTATATACCTCTTGGTAGCTCTTGCCTATTTTTAAGTACCTATCACAATTTTTTATTTAAAAAAAACTTTGATATTAGAGATTAAATCATTTGCTTCATGTTTTGGCAAGTTTATAGGTCAAATCAAAAAGATTATATATATAAAGTAAGTACGATATACCTACTTCACCCACGAATATAAATTGATTTACAAAATGTAGTCATTTTGTTGCAATTACTTACGCATGTGACTATATATAATTCACTTTTAGCACTTAATTGCACAGGAAATTTATTTTCATGTCTCAATATTGATATTGTTCCTTACATGAATTTCTACTTATCTACAATCTGCACATCGTCGCCTTAATCATAAAAAGCGATAACTTGGTTGCCCATCATACGAGAAAATAAAATTGTTGCTTTTTATGATTTACAACTCAAGTCAAGTTGTCCCATTTTTGAGATATTGGATATCAAGTTGTCGTTTTTTATGTTTATATAAGACGACGATATATTATTTTACTTTATTCCTTTTGAAATTACATTGTATAAACTTCTAGTCCATTATTTTTTCAACTGAATAAATTTGAACATGAACTTGTGGAAACAGCTTTATAGAAATGGTTTATCTGTCTGTCACTTTGGACAAAAGTGTTTAAAACAAAATATCAAATGTGCCACAAGTCAACCAAAATGTGTTGTAAACGGTTGTGTTTTCAAATGCATTTTATACCTCAATACCTCACGCTATTCGTTTAAACTGTTTTCCAACAGTTGATGTAATAAAAGATTCTGTACTATGTACTACGAACTCAAACAAATCACTAATTGCATTACCAAGTTAAACATTTTAGGTAAATTGAGAAAATACGTATGTAAACTTATTACTACAATAGTCATGCAGGGCTGAGCAAGACACTTGTATCTAAGATACAAATGTATCTAAGATACAAATGTATCTAAGATACAAATGTATCTAAGATACAAATGTATCTAAGATACTTTGTATATCTTGTATCTTACGAAAACAAATTTGTAGAAAAGTATCTTGTATCTTCCTCGTTTACGAAGATAAAGTATCTAAGATAACAATATATCCTGAGCAAGACAAATATCTTGTATCTTTTATCTTCTATCTCAAAACAAAGCACCTTTCTTAACCCTGACTCTGACAGGTGCTATGCACGATAACCGATAACTGTATCTAACATAAAAATTTATCTCAGATAGTATCTATAAAATGCTTATTTTTAGCTTTGAAAAGACCTTTTGAAGGTGTAAAAACCTAGGTCTATGTGTGAAAAGTATATTGTATCTTGTATCTTAAGACCAAGGCATAAGATGAAACTATCTTGTATCTTACGAAAGTAAATAGGTGAAAAAGTATCTCGTATCTTCGGCTTTTACGAAGATAAAGTATCTTGAGCTAGACAAGTATCTTGTATCTTACAAAGTACCTTGATTATCTCTGTAGTCATGTAATGATTTTAATGAATACCTGTCTTCAAAAATCAATTATGTTTACATAATATAATATTATAAAACAATTCTAACGCAACTCACAATAAATGCGATAATCAGATTTCAAGCTTATTGCTAATGTTTAGGTTCTTACCAAATTCAATTACTTTGCACCAATTCGCAATAATCGTGAAAGTTTTTAAAATATTCATACCGGTTTAGAAGATAAAAAACGAAGTGACAAATGCACAGCACAAAAATTAAGCGTTACTGTTCAGCGAAAGATTTACAATGGATCTATTGCTACGTTGGATACTACCTATGTATTTTTCCTTTCAAAATTCAGTGGAATTCACAAAAGAAGAGCTACTCTGCACGTAAAAATAAATTCCAAAAGGTAAGTAGCTAGGTACATTAATAATTACATTTCTGAAAGTTAATGATCAATATAATATAATGTCTCTACCATTGGAACATTGGAAGTAGCAGTTATTATAACTCATTTTATAGTAAGGACAATACAATTTGTATAAACTATTTGCTATTAACATTCAAATGTATAAAATAACTACCTAATCCAAATGACAGTTTTTAAAATATATTAATTCTGATTCATATTATTTTTATTTTGCAAAAATGAAGGGTTAATGCTATCACATTGAAAAGCAGGGGCGTAATTACTCATATGTGAGTTGATCCCCATCCCTATCCACACAGATTCTCTAAAATACGGGAATGTTGCAGTCGTAATATTCATTTTCTACATGAGAAGCCACAACAACCATTTTAGGTCCCCATTTCAGAATTCTAATAAATAAAAAAACATGAAAAGAAATTATTAGATAGGTACCTAGATATTAATATTAGCTTTTTCATAAGTACTGGAAAATTGAATTATTGTAGAAGATTATGTCTCAAGCCTTGAGACGCATTGGTAAAAATAAACCAAAGAAACATGAATACAGTTTTAAAAATATAAGCCTATGACGGAAAAGGGTTAAAATTACAAAATAATAAAACTAATAAAAAAGTTAAGATTACATTTCTGAAAAGTATATACCCACCCACTATGCGGCTTTATAAAACAGGGAATTTGTTTGGTACTTCTAATCTTGGAAATATTGATGACACTACAAGGATATTATGAAATATCGTCAAATCTATCTTCAGCCCGAAGCAGAAGATTTTTTATAACGGTGGTAAAAGTTATGAACACTTCATTCCGATGTTTTATTCGAATTTGCTACTTTTTTAAATGCAATTCAGCTTTAAACTTAATCAACCATTTGGACAAATATGAGCGAGAAAATAAAGTTGAAACAAGAAATAAGTTGGTAAATAAAATAATTTAATCATCATTGGTTTTGACATTTACTTGATTTCAACCAAAACTAAATAACATTAAAGTTTCAAATACAATACAATTTTTTCAACGTATGTAATAAGTAGATACTAACATTTTTTCAGCTGTACACGGTAGGATTTCTTACAATCTGTTATGTTATCTGTCATTTCTACCGAGATTTCGTTTACGGCAAAACCTACAGCGATAATCTTACTGGACCATCATTATACAGACTTTATTGCAACCATATTTTCCCCTTGTTAAACATCAGCACAACAACATGGATGAACGATGCAGTAGCTTATATGTCATTCATCTCCAAATGTTATTGGAGAATTGAAAATAATTGCTGGACCTTCGGCTATTTCCTCTCCAATAGTACTTGTTACTTTTTAGGCAAACAATTCAAACATCAAATATGCGATGAAAATAAAGGAAATGTGGTAAATAACATTATTAAATAATATTATTGTTTCACTAATTCAATTAAATTAATGAACGATTTTTTTCAAGGTTTTGGCTTATTACGAGAAATTGCGTGAGGTTTTCTTTCAACTGAATTCCTTTAATGGGGAAATGATATTTCTTGTGTTAATAGCATGTGTGCCATCCTATGCTCTCAGCTTCATTACACTATTTGATACAAAGAGCAACATGGAGTTAATTTGTACTTTCACATTACAATTTATTTTTTTCTTCAATTGGATAATTGCTGCAGAGGGAAACCATCAGGTTATTGATTAGTCAATATATCAAATAAAATTATAAATAATTGAAAATGGGAGGTACCATATATCAATACATAGGTGTATCAATACAATAATACTTTGTGGGAATATCTTATTTTCGCAAGGTAAATTTCATGAAGGAATGGCTGTACAAAAACAAACTTTCATCTGATATTCTACATTCACAATTAATAAACGTATCTATTGATTTGAATTCTAATACGATCAGTCTTGGGTGCAGATTCTTTAATGTAACATATGGATTTTTAGGATCGGTGTGCAACAAACATTGTTTTATTGCAATTATTTTCTTATTTTACGTTACATTTGCGTATTATTTAATTAACAATAATGTTTGCACTATTTTAGCTGGCGGGACTCGTACTCACATACTCTATAATCATCATCCAATTCCTTTGAAAATTTATTGGTAAACAATGAAAAACATCATTTATATTGTTGTGTTTAATATATTGTGTCAGATTATAATGATTACCCCTTATCCCATGCATACACAATATATAACACTCTACAGTGCTTTGTAGAGAATTTTTTTTTAAAGTTTCGATATTCAATAATGCAATATCAATTTAAATTGGGCGACATATATATGGGTTAAATATCAGGTTTAAAAATAAAAGTATAAAAGCTACCACCATTCAAAGATCATACGCTTTTGAGTTAAATATTAATTTGATTGCCGAATAGGATATTAAGTTTTGATTGCGACCAAAATAGATTTTTTTAATACAAACAGCAAATTACTATTTTCCATGCCAAATTAATCCTTTCAATCAATGTTGATAAAACCAATATGTAAACTTTATAAAATATGATTGCTTTACTGAATAACTGCATGCATTAATAATCCAATCACATAATCCAATGGAATTCAGAAAATAAGAGCTATTCTTTACTGAAAAATAAATTCCAACAGGTATGACACTTTAAAACACGCTTATGCATAATCACGTCCTTATTTCTCCGAATTGAGAATTTTGCAGGATTTATTATTGCAACATTTATATAATAATACACGTTTATATATAATAAATAATGACTTAATAGTTTTTATCAATAACCCTATTTAAACGGTTTAAGGCACTAATTTCAGAATTCTAGTTACGCCCTTGTTGAAAAGTAATTAGGTAGGTATTTCAGAGATGTCTACTTTTCATGTTCATAGAATTTTAATAATGGGAGACACATTAAAATTACTGTGGCTAAATTCAGAGGTGCATCAAATTTCCTAATTAATGCTATTGTGTAGCTTAGCGTGTATACTTACATAGTTTTAAATCACTAACATCCCCTTATTAAAGAAATGCGACCAATCTAAAATTTACGATTCTATTTTTATTTCATCTGGGGCATTTGTTTGCTGTTGATTGTCATGGATATATTTTTGATTCTACCAGCCTTGTATGACATATCGTCAAATCTGCCTTCGGCTCGCAGTAAACGCTTTTTAAAACGGTAACAAAAGTAATAAACATGCTATTCAGAAATCTCATGAGGATCTGCTACTTTTTTAAAGGCAATTCAGCTTTAAACTTAGTCAATCAATTTGACAAAATATGAAAGAAAGAATATAGGAGAAAACGGAAATGCGTTGGTAATAATTCTATTTAAAAACAAAAAATAAATCACAAAATCTTGTAAATACAATGCAATTTTTTCGTATTTATATCATAATGTTCATATGCATACATTGTTACTCAAAATTCCTTTTCTACAGATATTTACTGTTGGATTTGTCACAATGTGCGATGTTATCTGTAATTGCTATCGAGATTTCGTCTTTGGAAAGACTTTCAATGATAACCTTACTGGAACCACATTCTATAGGTTTTTTTCTACGTATGTTTTCCCTCACTCACAATTCATCAACTATCCAGTAGCATACATTTCCTTTGTCTCCGAATTTTATTGGAAAATCGAACTTCTCTTTTGGGATTTGAGCTGCTTCCTCTCCAATAATGTCTGCTACTTTTTGTGCAAGAAATTCAAACATCAAATTTGTCACGAAAAAAGGGAAATGTGGTAAAACCAAATTTTTTTACTTTTTTTATTAATTGTATGAAATTTAATGAATAACAATTGCTTTAAAGGTTTTGACACATTATGAGAAATTACGTGATGTTTTCATTCAATTGAATTCCTTCAATGGCGCAATGCTATTTCTTGTGTTAGTAATGTGTGTACCATTTCATTCTCTCAATTTCATTACTCTTTTTGATACAAAGAGTATTATGGAGTTAATTTTTACAACCACTTTGGAGTTTATTTATTTATTCAATTGGATAATTGCTGCAGAAGGAAACCATCAGGTAATTTTTGACGAATCGATCAATCCATTATGTATGCTATAATAAATAAAGTTGTAGCTTTTTATGATTTACAACTCAAGTTGTCGCATTTTTGAGATATTGGATATCAAGTTGTCGTTTTATATGTTTAAGACGGCGATATATAGTTTACTTTGATCCTTTTGAAATTACACTTTACAAACTTCTAGTTCGTGAAGAAATTTGAGCATGAACTTGTGGAAACAGCTTTATAGAAATGATTTATCTGTCTGTCACTTTGGACAAAAGTGTTTAAAACAAAATCACAAATATGCCACAAGTCAATCAAAATTTGTTGTAAACGGTTGTGAAGACCATTTTGATTAATGTTTTCAAATGCTTTTTACACCTCAATAGCTCACGCTATTCGTTTAAACTGTTTTCCAACAGTTGATGGAATAGAAGATTCTGTACTACGAACTCAAACAAATTACTAATTGCATTAGCAAGTTAAACATTTCAGGTAAATTAATTGAGAAATACGTATGTAAACTTGTTACCACATAATGTGATGTAATGATTTAATGAATACCTGTCTTCCGAAATCAATTATGTTTATATAATATTATAAACCAATTCTAACTCACATAAATAACTAATTTGGGTACATACATATCATCACATTCAAAATTTCAAGCTTATTGCTGATGTTTAGGTTTTTACCAAATTCAATTACTTTGCATCAATTCGCTATAATCGTGAAAGTTTTTAAAATATACATACCGGTTCAGAAGATAACTAACACAGTGGCAAATGCACAACACTAAAATTAAGCGATACTATTCAGCAAAAGATTTACAATGGATCTATTGCTACGTTGGATACTACCTATGTATTTTCCCTTTCAAAATTCAGTGGAATTCAGAAAAGAAGAGCTACTCTGCACGTAAAAATAAATTCCAAAAGGTAAGTAGGTAGGTACATTAATAATTACATTTCTGAAAGCTAATGATCACTATAATGTTATTACTCGGACTAGGAACTCGTAATTGGATTCATTTTATAGTAAGAAGGTGAGGTCATAGGGCTAATATAAACAAATCCTTCATCCAGGTCAAAAACTGTTTGGTTAAAAATGTTGCCGTCGTTTTTTTTAAAGTTCAAGTTTCAATTTTATTAAAGTGTCTAAATTCATTCAGCATTACAGAATAATCTCTGATTTCCACAAACTGACACTGCCACTTATATTATGTATTATAAACTATAATTATTTACAATTCTTAACTTTTAATAACTAATATCTAGTCTTGTAGCACACACTTCTATCAGTAACTAATTTTGATTTCCATTTATCCAGCATTCCATCCTTAGATTTTATTAGATCTTCATACTCCCAGTTTCTAGGCATTCTATTCCAAAATGAAATTGAGTTCCACAGTACAGAATCTAGTATTTGTTTCGAACCAGTAGTAATACCTTCAGCCTTTAAGTGGGGAAAAGATTTTTCATTTTTAGAATCTTTGAATATAAACCAGTCTTCAAACCCCATTTCCCAATTAGTCATAGCTTTCATTATGAACTTTATAGTGCCTATACTTTTCCTCTCACATATGGTGAATATGTTGTTTTGAACCAGTATATCATTTATGTTAATTTCACCTATTCTAATCGTCTTTCTTCTCTTATTACATTTACTCAGTCGTTTTAAAATGCTTGGATAAAAATATCCTAAAAGAAATCTATTGATTTTATTCTGTATTATATTAATTTGATATTCCGTTTGTACCGCTCATGCCAAAAGCCCATAGTCCGCTATAGAGTGAACATAAGCAGTAAGAAACACTTTAACTGCATTAACTGTAATGTATCGCTTTAATTGATACAATTTGACAATGCTTTGTTGGTCTCTTTTTCAACATGTCTAATATGACTTTGAAATGTCATTGTAGAATCAAATAAAATCCCCAAATATTTAAATTCTTGTACAATTTCAATTACATTATTGCCAATTATTAGATTACTTTTAGGTTGTTTACCAGATTTGTGATCTTTGGGTTTGTGGAAAATCATTCCTTTGGTTTTACTATGATTTATTTTTAACCTGTTTTTCCCACACCATTCACACCAGTCTTTTTAAACAGTTATTGACTTTACCAATACCTAATTCTATATCACTACCTTGAGTGTATATAACTAAATCATCTGCATATAACAAATATTCAATATCTATGCCTTCACCAATGTCGTAATCCTCGTAATCAATTAATATCTCGGACGTTTCTCATACAAGCCCCACATCGGTCACTATCTTTCAACAGGTCATTATGCCATCTACACTTTTGCCTGTGAACGTCATGACCTAAAATACATACGTCAGCCGTTAAAAA
>JAQFYB010004545.1:0-16020 GCA_034694085.1 Pogonognathellus longicornis
CCCCTGAGTCATTTGTGAGTGATTTTTAGGACCCCTACCCCCCCTATACCCGGTCTTCGTAGTTTCTGAACGCTCCCCAAGTCCACCTTCGTGTCGTTGCCTATTGCCAATAATGAATCAGCTGATTATCAGCTATCGACGCAGTATGTTAATAATTTTAATGAAAGTAATGAATGATTACTGTTGACTGAATGGCCAATCACTCACTGGATGTTGGAAGCACAGTTAATTACTCCGTCTAAAGGACTCAACTTAAAAACTGTAATTAACTTCCAATTTTGTTTAAAAAATGTAAAAAATAATCCAAGCACAGTTCAACGATTTTAGCAAAAACCTAAAAACTAAAATTGAATCAGAATTGATAAATAAGTCAGAGCTCTACTTTGCTTCTCGCGCTGGAGGAGTCTTGTGACACAGGGTGTTCCGCAGCTGTATTTGAAAACAACTCACAGCATCGTGTTTCACGTCAACTCAATCTGTTCTTTCCGGCATTTCCAATTTCTGGCTTGCAAAAATTATCAATTTTTGATTATTTATTAGAAAATAGTTCAAAATCACAATCTTCGAAGTAATTTGAAGTCCAATTAATTTGCGAAACAGGTAATATCAACTTAAACACTCAAGCATTATAAAAATATTATTTATATATTCATTTGATTGTCCATATAGTCCATAATTTGTAATTCTGTTGTCTGTGTATTCATGTTTGCTGATGTTGCACTGAATGTCAAATTAATATTGAATGTTGTCTAGTTTTATACATATTTAATTTCACTATTTGCCGTTTTAAAGATCGTGTCTGAAATCCATTAAAAATGAAGGAAATGGAAAAGCTGAGGGCCGAAATTACAAAGTTTCTTGGAACAGTAGAACGGTACGTATCTAACAATCTAAATACAAAATAATAAATTATATAATCTTGAAGTTAACATTTTCTTTATTAAAAATCATAAAATACAGCATAGTTCACGCAAAATTTTAATATTTCTGTTTTTATTTAGTTCTGAATAAATAATAACTGATAACAGCATTTTGCTATTTCAATGAGACTGCAAGCAAGCTACAGTGACAATATTATAGCTTGCTTGCAATCTAATTAATTATCGGCTTGTTGTTTTTTCCATCCATTCTAATATTATTTTTTGTTACTATTATTTGATTTAGTTACCAACCTATTTTCAATGTATTATTTTATGACAATTTACCAAAATGTTGACTTCATTCACGCAAGCCCACAAATCTCTTGTGAGGGAACTTGGCTTTGATTCTGGAAGTCATACTCCTCTGTTATACATACATTCCTTGCCATTCCTTGGATTGAATCCTTTGGAAAATACATTCATTTCATCCCTGAATTAACAACTAACTATTGTTATTATTTGTATTGCTTTCGTTTCAGTTACAATTCCAACAACCTTCCGTTGTTTGAGCGGTATGTGGAGATCCAAGTTTCGGACAATTTTTATGACCTCGAAGCTAATTTGGCGATTTTAAAACTGTACCAGTTTTTTCCAAACCTATACAAGCCTGAGATGGCTTGCTGGATCCTTCTTAAGGCTATCACGAACTTACCGAATACTGATTTTGTGTTATGTCGGTGTTTGCTGGGTCCAAACCAGGTATAACAAATTCACTTTTAAACTTTTTTCTTTCAGACGTTTTGATTCAATGTGTTACTTTTTATGTTAGTTTTGTATGTGGTGAATTATTATGATCCAATCCTGTGTATTTCATTCTATTCATTTAAACGAAAATTAATGTTTAATTAAATTGATGATTTTAGATGGATGATCTAAATATTCATCGAATTTCTTATTTGGCTAATCTATTGGAACTGTGCCAGTTCAAAAAATTCTGGCAAGAAAAATCGCAAGATCACAATCTGCTCTCCCAGATAGCTGGATTTGATGATTCTATTCGGAAGTTTGTTTGTCACGTTGTGAACATTACTTATCAGTCAATTGATAAATCTGTTCTAAAGGAACTTCTTGGAAATATACCTGGTAATTAATTCATAGTAAACTTGTCATAGTAAGTACTAATGTACGGAGTCAGTGATCCTTCACTGTATACGTACACTGATCACATTGTAATATTTTATACAAATCTTTATTATGTACAACTTAGATGCTGAATTAAGAAGTTGGATTGCCAAGAATGGATGGAAAGAAGAACCAAATGGCATGATTTACATTGTCAGCCAAGAGGATTCTGTCAAAACGAAGAATATTACAGAAAAAATAACGTTCGAAACAGTGTCCGTCGTAATGTAGTAAGCTTAATTTCTGAATACATTCACTCTGAGATGGCGTTTATAATGTAAATTCGGTGTCAACTCAGCAGTTTTTCTGTTAAATTTTTTTATAAACGTATCAAGCTGATTTTGTATGCATCAAGGTATTAATGTAATGTAATAAATGAAAAGGCAGATGCAACATTTAGTGAATTGACAATTTGATGTTTATATATTTATTAATTACTATTTCTGTTACGGTACAAGCAGATAAATTCGAAGTTCCGTTAACATTATCCGATGTCTTTTATTATTAATGTCTGTCTATACATTAAATTCGGGATACATTCAACTAGGGATAGTTATTTGCACAATATACAGAATTACAGCTTAATATCTCGGGTTAAACATTCGGACATGCGTCGACTCTTAAAGATAATTATTAGCTAATATAATTCGTTCTTTTCAAATTAATAATTGAGTAAATATTATTAGATCACTTAAACTCAACCGATTTTAATCTTGAATGAATTCATAGTTTTCATGAGATAAATTAATACATTATTTTAAGGTATGTTGATGTACTAACAATAAGCTAAGCGCCTAGCTAATACACTAGATCTAGAAGTACGTTTATGCGTTGATACGTTATCATTACATTACATATATAGATATAGATACATTAAATAAAACAAAATTAAGTTGCTGGCTGAATTCTTTTCCAACGTAGCATGGAAATACACGAATTTCGTGTCTATAGTGTAATTGGTAAGTAGGTACCGTCCACTAGAATCTTACACTGAAATTCCGGAATTCTTGTTGCGTCATAAATTCCCAGTTTTTCAATTCTATCTTGTCAATTTTGCATCCAGGGCTTCCAGTCGTAGCCAGCCATTGAATCCTTTAATATTGATTAAACAAGACAAAACTATGATTAAGTATTCACAATATATGATACTTACATTTAGTAGGAGCCAAATCTGTTATGTTTCTACGTGTGTAGTCTCTTACATTTCTTTTACGTTTGGTATGGTTCCATTAAGTTTTCCCACAATAGTTCCTGCCCTTGTATTTTTAACCCATCCACCAATTCCTCCTTTCTCGGCTATTTCTTTAGCGAATTTAGTGAAGTAACATCCTATACGACAAAAAATAAATTGTTGACCACTTAATGTATTTATAAATGAAACAACCTGTTACTTTACCTAATTTATGAGTTTATAAAGATTACCTTGAACTTGTCCGAAAACTTCATACTCACAAGCGACGATTGTGGCTCCTTGAGGGCCATTGGGCACTGTAGGACCGTTAGACATAGTCTTGAGATTGAAAATATAATCTAGCTGATTTAAATGAACTAAGCGAAGAAAGCGAGGATTTTAATTCCAAAAATAAAAGTGTTGGACTGTGAGAAGATAGACACCTACCCTAGCAAGTTGTATGAAAGCAATGAGAACTGGATTAGATAGTTGTGCTTTCAAAGATATTTAGAGCAAGCTTGAAAAGCAAGGCAAGGCAAACTGTTCCGTTCTATGTGAGATAATACAATTAGAATGGGATCTAGCAGTGAATTACTGACTTGGTTTCCTTCCGAACTATCCGAACTTGTTGCCTCCCGTCTCTAGTACTCTAGTGTTTTCTATTGAGAAAAATTTGGCACTTGGCCGACCTGGTCGTGGTCGCATTCACTTACTCTTTTCATTTCGTCCTGTGTTGTGCACAATACCATGCTACACTAAGCAATTGAAGCACCGTCGTCAACAAACCTAAAACTAGAATACCACAGGGACACACAGAGACAGAACGTAATAATATGATATTGGGCTATACCGACTCTCTGAACCATTCTAGAAGTTCGGATAGATAATATTATTTGCAATGGGTAACAACTGTTTGTAGGAGTCATTCTGACTCTGACTGACTTTGACTTGCAATGAGATGAGACCAAGTCGTCGTGAGTGTATCAAGATCAATTTTTTCTCCCTGTGTGTAATACTTTACTTACCCAGTGCTACAAATATATGTTATTATATAATCGTGCAAGTGTTTACTATTTACTAAGACAATCTAATAGGCACCAATACTAATATACGACAGTTAGGTCGCATATTATTATTGCACTACATCTTACTACGTTTGTCTAATGCTAATACAAACTAATATCACCATGTCTCTTTACTCTCAAGAAAACATTAGTAAACGTAACGTACACATGCATATCCTCCTCAAAAGAGCTATTTTCGTATGTTTAACCCGGGTGTTGTCTAACTGACTATTCCTCCTAACCGTGCTACACCATCCAATGTGTTCATACAATTCCACAAACTCACGTGCCTTATCTTATAGTAAAATTCTTCGTTTAGAGAGAAAGCATGATGTGTACAAAATAACCTGTGTGTACACAGCTCTTTTTTAAAATGTATGAAGTAGGTAGTCTTGGATGCTATTAAGAAGACAGATAATAATTATAGAGTGCCCTTCCTCATCTCATTGATTTCCAGGCACTACTACGAGCAGTAATGTCATTTACATGCGCATATTATATTTGTGTATTATGTGTAATCATCTATACTTCAAGTATACCGTGAACTTCCTCTGATTATGCTCATCGTACTATAACTCAATAATTACGACCCTGAAATATGATTAATGTCTACACAACGGGAGTAACAACTGCATGCTTGATTGTAACACAAAAAACGACTAGACTCATCTATCTACATGCGAATAATTTACCTTATACTAAATCTAAATGTGATGTTGGTAGTACGATTAAATACAGTCTCAAAGATTGTCTTTAATCCACGGCCAACTTGAATAAAATGGGCAATTTAAGTACAAAGATTAATTGCATTGACGAAGACAAGTTAGACTGTTTATTTTAGTCCACTATCAACATTCTCAGCTTTCAAAATTCACAAGATCCTCTTAATAACTATAATGATTCTAATGATAGCAATTGTAGGCAATCTCGGCCAGCAATTAAACTTAAATGACTAATTATCAATGTATGAGTACGATTAACATTAATTAATTTTCAAATAATTTATTAGCATGCATGAAATGCCCAATTGTAATACACATGAAAGATACCGTCATGCTATATTATATTTTTTCATTCTCGATTCGGTATAAATGGCAAATCTGCTCACTGCTACTATATATAAGCTGCCGATAATACGTATTATTCGTATTAAGTCACTTTAGTTTAAATTCCCACATTGAATGAAATTCAATTATTCATTATGATATAATCCAGTTTTATAACTTAACTAACAACAATTCTTTTAATTTGTTCGATTGATTGTATAATATCTTAACATATATATGTACTACTACTGCAGAGTTACAAATTCTTATTAATAGTTTGTACTAACTGTTAAGTGTTACTGTACTAAATGTTAAGTAAATTATAGCTTCTCGATTCTTTGTCAGACTTTAATTTACTGCACAGTAAGGTCAGCTTACAATCAAGCTATATTTATAATTTATAGATCATCAAAGGCAAAATCAACAGTATTTATGACTTATTAAGGTTTAAAATGCATTTAATCATATGGACATATCGTATAAGTTAATCAGCGTAGGTACATATACATATACACTATGCATCCATAATTCATAACTTCTAGAGTAAACTTCTGTCAATTCTAAATAATATACAACATACAATGCAATCTTTAGTTTTGCATATTTTTATGTCCATGTTTGAAAAACCCATAAATAAATATATGTTTCAAAGTGCAATTCTTGGTATTCATCTTAAAAGGAACAAAGAAATATACTTAATTACCTAGGTTGATTCAAATGCAGGATGCAATAGCATGGCATACATTAAATTAAATATAAGAAAATGATACTAATTATATGAATTTTAAACTGTTTCTTACATCAGCAACTTCAAGTAAACTATAGCATGATCTTGAAGGGTGAGCCAATAAACTCATTTGAGCAAGTTTGAATAGAGATGAAAATACATTTTGTCTGCATAAATTATTTGGATAATGATGTGGATGCTGCCTATTTAATTACATTCAGAACATGAATGCGCTCATTTCTAATTTCTACCAATATTAACTCATGTAATGAATAATTGCACATTTGCACAACTTGGTTATTGCTTACAATACAAGTACAATGTACAACTGTCACTCTAATTAAAAAGTGAGCTATATGATTTATGCAAACAGATACACCCTAATTGTTTACACCAACAAACAAAATGTGCAGCACGGATGCATACATTCTAATTTAACTATACATAAGACGTAGTTTGCTAATTATCACCAATTGAACTAGCAATATGCATGCGTGTGTGGTGTAGCGTGTGCGCGTTGTAGTATACATACAAATGCAAGTACATACATACAAATCTGCATGCATTAACCAGTAATCGATGCAATATGGGGCAGCTGAAGAACAGACGACTCAATGAATGCCTGTTGATTGGGGTTTTTAGTCTCACTGTTTTCTGCACCTTGTAAAATGTAATCCTGTCTGTTTGCAGACATTCTGCCGAAGAACTGCTTTACTTTGTTCATTCAGATTGAGACTTTCGGTTGCGAGTTGCGACTTAGACCAATATGTATAATTACTCCTTAGTACTTAGCTAAAATAATCTACAATGTAGTAAAGTAGTAACTATATGCATTGCATGAGACTGTTGCTGTTGAGTATTGGAGATTGCAGACTATCTTAACTTTATCCGCAATTGTAAAGTAGCAAATACCATCCTTCCTGAGCTTACACGTATTTTCCATTACAAGCACATTATACAAATATCTATCTATCGTAGTGTTCAGTTGGTTCTGTGGTGTAATTTAAGTAGCTTTCAAGGTTTCGTTCTTTACAATTACATTCAAGAATCAGAAGGCTAACCGGAGAAATGTGATATTGGTATTCAAGACGGTTTAGAGTGGTTTAGAGCTTTCCGTTTCTGTTAACAGTTAAAGTAGACTGTAAAGTAAAAAGAACAAGTTGTCCTTTCATTCACCACATAACTCTTCAAGATCAACTTGAGAGAAAACTCCCAAAATCGCAAAGCAAAAAGGCAACATGTAATAGTGGTAATTACTGATGCGTAACATATATCTCATTATGCAAAAATTTAATGGTCTAATTCTAATAGTGTAAGTGACACATGCATCTCAAGTGTTCGTTCTCATTCTCAAACCACTTTTTGCATGTCACCTGAATGTGGAGTAGGTATCTATTTCCATGCAACGAATGAATGCAGCCATTGCGCATTGAGACGTGAAATACAATAATAATTGGTGTGCACAAATATTCTCCTAAAGGTTGTGGGCAAATAACATTATACCAGAGGAAACCTTGATTAGGTATGCATAAATAAAAAAGTGAGAATTACTCATTGGAAATTGTCATCTCGCCTTGGTATTGTGAGCTTTAGTAACTTTGGCGGATGTCACGAATAGTCTCGAAACTTGAAACAAAGTTTAATCATTTGCAGGAAACACACTAAAAAAGCATGGCATTTTTATTTAGGTTAAAGTGTGTAAAACTCATGTCATTACTTAGTTCTATAGTGAGATTTATGGCGCATATGAGAAGTTGAAAATCTAAGAGATACGCATAGAAGATGCTACA
This sequence comes from Pogonognathellus longicornis, assembly GCA_034694085.1. Lineage (NCBI taxonomy): Eukaryota > Metazoa > Arthropoda > Collembola > Entomobryomorpha > Tomoceridae > Pogonognathellus > Pogonognathellus longicornis. Next base: position 7,841 of record JAQFYB010004545.1, read on the forward strand.
AATCATATTTTTATTTTCATACATAATTTTATATACATAAATACATTAAAGTTTCGTACTTCTTCACTTGCATACACATGGTTGTAAAAAGTTGAATGAAAATACATCACATACAGATATACATGTTTTCAGATATGTACTGCACAATACTTAAAATAATGTTGTGTATCATAATAGTAACATAATAAGTATGCGAATGCTTTGATATATTAATTGACTTCTCTGCATTTTCATTCTATGTACAACTATTGATTTATTTTTTACCTACTTATATGTATGTATAAATGAGTATCAACGGGGTTGGATTTAAAGCATAAAGGATGAAGAGAGTTTCAAAAAATCATGAACAAAGTAACTCTCCATTGTCATTGACTTGGTCCCTTTATATTAATTTTGACTACATCTTAATTCGAGTACAGTTAGTTAGTTTAGGTCCTTAACTATAAAATTAATAGATATATCATAAATATGGACATTGTCCTTCTTTGGAGTGCATGCAGAATACCACTCATGGTTTACAGATACTTCTAAATGAGTACAGAATGCAGAATGTACTACAACTTGACAAAGACGATTTGTGTAATCACAACTCATTTGTAGGCCTGAGAGAAGAGGCTTATATAACCGATCTACAGACTATACAAATTGACAAATAAATGCATGATTCATTAACATGGATTTAATTGGTCCCACAGACTGACAACGTTAATTAGGAAGAGGAAGCCAACGATTTATTGTCTGGTCCAGTTAGAAAGAAAGATGCGTATAAAATTAATTTCTGACGTCCTATTTTTCTATTCTTTACCAATAAGTCTTATTAGTGCAGACTTTTAAAGCTTAATGCTTTAATTGGCAAAATAAATTCGCATATGTCTTTGAACTACTAATTGGGTGAGATAAATGAAAGCGTTACAGTTAAACATCGTGATGTGAAGTCATTGTATGCTCATCGGGAGTATTATCAGGAAACATTAAAGCTCTCATTCCTAATTCCTCTTCAGAAGAACTGTCTATATTGGGCAGATCACTGAAACGGTTCGAACTGGCTTTAAGTACATCTTCAGGATGTACAGAATTCTTAAGAGCTTCTTTAGAGTTTATCTTTTTTAGAGGAATTGATGATCCATCATAATCTGTTTTATGACAGTTGCTGATTACATGCACTCTGTCCTTACGTCTTCCTTTTCCTTTTACAACATTCATTTTCTGAAACAGTAAAAGCATGCAATGTTAAATCAACCACGATTTATATACACCATATATGGTATGCTACTCCATGATAAGATAGACAATAAGAGGTAAACTGTTAACCTGGGGGGTACATAAATATCTACAAATCCAAGGCTCAGGAAAAGGCACATTGTAAATTTGAGTCTGAAGAAGAGAAACGTACGGAATAGTCCACTCATCCACAGTTTCTCCGTCCACAGTAATACCTCGTACGACTATAGATGAGATACAACCAAATATTGCGGCTCCCGCAGCTCCAATTATTGTTGTAACCCATTCACTCATTCCAAGCGTATCTGTATAGGTTTATCCCAAACCAATACTTTATTATGTTATCACACATTCTTTCAGAGTATGTATGTTTGCTTATCTTTATCGATTGACAAGCGAACCGTGAATTTAAGAAATTTATTAAGTTTTGACCTTACCAAATACAATCAGGATGTTATAAGAATTCCAGAGACCCCTCCATGCAAAGACGCACCCAAGAAATTGAAGAAACACTAACATATCAATTACAGTCAAGCGAACAAACCCTTTCAGCCGTTTCTCCAATCTGTAGATGGAAGGTTGAGCTATGAACATTATGAGACAAAGACCATAGCCAAAACCCTGTTGATTTAAAGAAATTGAGAGTTTGACAAAGTTGATTTCATGAGTAACGCTTTGTTGTACTAAAACCAACACTATGCAGCTATTAGTATACACATTTAATATTATTGTTTTGAATTATAGCTTTAACACGCATAACAATTTACACTTTGAACCTCTAGAATTGTTTGCATACAAATCTATTAATATACAATTTACAATTCATAAATCAATTTTTCCATGGACAATAACACATTAGGACACGTCAGTGTGTAAAATACAAAATCATGTTTAGATTCACAACAGCCTGCTAAACAATCGTCAACATTGTAGAATCATACTACAACACGTTATAACATATAGGTAGGTACGTACGTATGTATACACATACTTGTTTATACAACTAGAGCAACTGACTAATGAATAATACATTATTTGAATAAAGTAAATTAATTTATGGCTACATAAAATGATTACAATGCTACAATGCAAACTACAATGGGCAATCCCGTCCTAATTGATTATAATTGCTCCGTTTGTCTATGTGGTGGTAACAGTGGTGACAATGCTTTAATTTTATAAGCATTTGTAGGATGTACATGTGTAATTTGACTGATTTTATTAGAGGAGTATGAGAATGGTCTAATTTGTTTAACTCACCAGTGACGCTAATGCAGACTTCATTTCATTTTGTTTTCCAGGATACAAATATATATCAGCTAAGTTCCATACTCCTCGCCAGCAGCACACAACAAAGGATGCGGCAACCACCACAGATAAAAAGCAGTCCAAGAAATAGCGTAAACCCGATTTAGGCTGAAATAAAAAATGTGCTCTATGTAAGTAAATTACTCTTTCTTGTAATTGACACAAAGAAAAATTAACCAAAAGTTTTTCGCGTAGTTGCTCGGAATCATTGAAATACTTCTGCTCAAATTATATGTACAAAATTGTGTTGAATAGTTGAATAAGTTTTATAAATATGCTATAAGTTTTATGTGCATTGAAATCTGCATATGGTAAGAAAGAATGTGTTGTAATTTGTAATTTACTAAAAAATTATTGGTATAGTCCTTAGGACTTTTAACCTTATAACATGATACACAAAATAAGATTCAATTAATTCATTACCACCGTAACTTCTCGGTCTGATTAGAGTGCAATCATTTCACTATGCGTAGCAGCAGCTGTATTGGTACCTAGACCTTAACATTACACTACACATGACTTGACGCAGATGCTATGACTATAATATTATATGACACTTAAGAAATGGTGACAACTCAGACATGTCTTGTGTAACTTTCCTCACTTCAGAGTCCCTATCTCTGCTGCCCTTACAATTTGACAATAATCTCTGCACCAACTACTTAGATTTAGACCTTTGAACTACACAAGTATGCAGTTGAGATTAGACTTCAAATCCGAGTCAATGGTCAAATGAATGTATATATGTAGTATTGGATATAAAAAGGAACAAGCTACTTAATTATTATGTTGATAGATCATGCAAAAAACGTAAGCCGTAATGTATACTTTGAATGATGCCTTAGTACTTTTAAAAGCATCATACTAAGATATATACATACATACATAAGACATTCATCTGTAATCATTCCATACTAAACTTTAATCAAGCGTATAGGAAAAAATAGCTGTTCATTCCTGTGTACTAGTTAAAGTGGACATGTATGTATATAATCTGAGTAGGTTTTAGAAAAACAATCATTAAAGTAAAGCTACACACATACAGGACATAATATTTTGTGTTCTCATTCACCTAAACACAAAGTTTAATACTAAGAGAAACAAGTCTATTAGGAATCTTAGAAAGATAATTCCATCACACATCCATAAAACTTGACATTTACAATGTACATAATATAATCAAATTTTAAGAAAGCCATCCTAAAAAAGAACAGGTTCTGCTCTAGCATATTACATGAGTCTCAAGTTCTCAAGACATTTTGAAAAAGTTTTAAACCTGTTAAATGCGTCAGTCATTCTATGTTATTATATATACCTATTCAGTCTTTGTAAACGAAGATCAATCTTGAACACTTAACTTGAAATAAATGGATAAACCTTTTAGTTTTAAGGTTTATCGCTGTAAGCTATGGAACACGTTTATAGTTGTAATGAAAAACTGTAACAGGATGAGTGCATGTAGGACATGAAATAGCAATGTATTAATTACTTATGCAATGCTGGATAAAGTTAAGAGAATTATAATGAATTAAATTGGCAATTACCTACCAAAGTTTTAAAGCGAAGGGGACAATCATGAATAGTATTTCCTTCATCAACAAAGACACATAGAGGTGGAGCTAGAACATTGCTAAATGTTTTAAGAACGACCGAGAAGAAAACACCAACAGCCAAAGAGACAATTGCTGAATATGCTCCTTTTATTCCTTCGGTTCCTCCAGTTTCCATGTCCAGAAGTAGCCAAAGGCCTCTCCACTGGTTAACTGAACCAAAGGAGTGGATGAGAAGTAAACACCGGGTAATAAAGTAAAATAACCCGAAATTCATTCGGGAGGGATTAACAGTGCGTTTCAGAGGTTCTTGAAACCAATAGAGGAAAAATGGTATGATGTAGCCCGTTCCTATTGACAGCCACGGATCTACGTCCCACTTTGCACTATAAATGTCCATAAGTTGCCACACTCCTCGCCAAAATCCAATTACTAATGGCAAAATTAATCCTAGAGAAAGTACTACATCGGACATCCTGTAGCAAGTCTGGGAGTCTTGAGACTCGGAAGATTGCTTGTTCTCAACATCTTTGTTATTCACCTTCGCTCTCGGTGTTGGGGAAATAATTTTAGATGACGGGTGGGTTTTCGACCCGCTTATAATTACGACGCAATTCGATTCTACGTCCATCTCGAACGCAACCAAACAAACTCAAATGTTGAATTCCAATAAATCTTGTAACTTCCACAAAAATGTTCTTCTCACAAAAAATTTTGGGTTGCCTGTAATAATTTCATAATAGAAATATGTGATCAATAATTATCTCCATTTGTCAGATACATTACTCATAATAACTAACTAATATTAATGACTACCTAAACGCCTAGATATTTAACTGTATTCTATATACACGTGAGTACATTCTCACATTTAAGGTCTTAAAAATTTACCTTATAGACATTCGGTTTAAGATTACATTAAAATTCAGTACACACATTCACATTTATAAGTATCGATAATAGTGTATAGTGTATTTGTGGTCAGGGTGGAATAGAACTAAAAGCTTGTATTTCAACGAAGATATCGAAGTCACCGAAGTTAACATTGAGGAAATTGACATGGGAACAATCACTGTACATTAAAGTGACTATATAGGTAAGTAAAGATCACAATGATTTTTTTAACAAGACACTTTGCACTTTCTTACTTGGATGACACTTTTACACCAAAAAAATCAGGAGAAATGTTCATGCAAAGAATATCCAGAGAAAGTTGCATAGCATTTCAACTCAATTTACATGCATGTTGTTAAATTTTTATAAAAATGAGTGTTTGTTACAATAGTTTTATTAGGAAATAAAAATGGACAACTGTGACCGTAAGTGTACACGGTGCACACTTAATAAGAAACTCATTTACGTAAATTAAAACAAAAGTGTGTTATTGCAGTTTAGGTACATACAGTTCTTTGCTTGCTTTACATACAACTACCTACTATATAAATCATACACAGATTTGAAATGTTGTAAGTTTTATGCAACTAAAGGTGTTTTTGTAGCACCTATCTATTAGTACGTTGAGTGGTTAAGTAAGATGCATGCATTACTAGCAATGTTGATTGATATACATATTATATAGGTATTAGAGACACTTTTATGAATAATTTATTACACATTATAATAATGCTTTTGTTGTTGCATTTAATTTTTTAAACTATACCTATCTGTGTATATTATGCTACACAAAGATGTATATGCACCGTATTTATTTGTGCTCTGAAAAAACAGAACGTTTATGTGGGTGAACAAGTGACAATAAATATATACCTCCCTACACACTTACATACCACAACTACTACAAACATTTACAATTCATTTAGCTAAATGTTAACTCTTATTGTTTTCAGACTTATTATTATACATTAAACTTACATACCTACCTAATACCTAATCTTATAAATATTAATAATAATATTATTGTTGTTGTTGTGCTTGGAATTTATGTGTTATCATGTAATACTATGTAATGTATAATAATATGTCAAATACCTATTTAAAATTTCCATTCCATCTGCGAAGCGAACACACGTCTTCTTCACTCACTCAGACACAATCCACACTATTATACAGCTCAATTAAAATTGAAGCTCTTCTGGAAAATAGTACTCCAGTTCATTTTGTTCAAACTAGTATTTATATGGTAAATGGTAGTAGTAGCAGAAGTAGTAGTGTTAATTAGAGTTATAAGCGCAAACTTACAAGTGTGTGTACTTTGTCCAAGATGAAAGTTAATATGAAAGATAATGTAGTGCCTTCAGATGCGTATTGTTATTAGTAGTTTAATATTGGATGTATTAAAATTTGTGTGAGCACAGGCAGAACTGAGACGATACATGCTGGAGAGAAATGTTTAACTGTATTAGTACATTAGTAGAAGTAGGTATATAATGTAAGATTTCTATTTGAATAGATTGGAGATCAGATTCAAAGGGTCCAGGTCCAAGCATCTGAAAGATGGATGGTGAAGATAATTTTTGATGATGATGAGTTGATGGTCAGATCTGTACTGTTGTAAATAAGCGTGTGGGCTGCGTTGTTGTTGCGTGTTGAGTATCTTCTGACCAGAGACTGTCCTTTAGTACAGAATCTCTATCTCTTCATATATTACTCTGTATAGAACAAGTACAGATTCACAACTTACTTTACAAGTACTCGACTCAATAAAAACACACACGCTACTACTGATGTTTGTTATTGTCTTTGTAATCATCATCATCATGTCATATTCACAAATGCTAGTAGTACATTGGCACTACATACTGGCACGTAGTGTGCATAGCTGTAATTTGTAAATTTGTCTCAACACTCCCAAATATTATAGTATAACAATCGCTAGCAGTTATTGCCTGTTACAGTACTGTGTGCTAGAGTAGGCTTAGCTAAGTTTATGTCATTATAAAATACATCACATGAATATTTTATATGGAACAGGCAAAGATGAAAGCAAATAATTTGGTGTATTGAAAATACCCAATGGGAAATAACCCTTTTGGTATGTATTCTATGTATGGTAGTATATGTTGTAAGAGGAAACTGAAGCTGGCTGGCTTTGTTTGACCATTACAGTAACTACGCTCTTCTATGTTTAAATATTTTATTTTATATAACTGTTATACATTATGTGTATAAAGTGTTATACTACTCATTTCTGTGTAGAGTATGTAAAAAGCTTTGGAACAGAATTACCTAGTAATGCAATGCTATATAACTGATAACAAGATAGGAGAATACATAATATAATTGTATTTAGGTACGGTTCTATGTTCTAGGTTTAGATATGTTCATACAGTTATGTAAGCACAATTTGCAATTACACAATACATATGAGCGAATATTTACACGATATACATTTTAGCGTGTTGGGTTTACCAAAATACGCGTTAGTCTCAGTAATTCCCTATTTTGATTATGCGAAATGAATTTACTACTTTGTACTAATTTACTGTAAATACATCTACTAAAATAGAAAAGCAGCATTTGCGTTCACTCACAATGACTTATAATAGTCGTTGTGCTAACAAACTTAACTATCAATAAGTAGACAGCCATTTCTTATAACTACGAGTGGTTCGTGTAACACCATAAACTTTTAGTTGCTTTGTTTGTATGCTTAGGAATTAGAGGTAATTACTATCTTTTATGCAGTAATAGTCAAATGTCAGGTTCTGTCGGTATTGCTTTTTTTTATTACGTATGCAACTTGTAATCCCGAAATTATACTCTTGAAGTTGCAGATACGTCTGTATGAATTTAGTGCAAACAAGTATCTGATGGAAAGTTTATAAGCAGTAGTGCACTGACTACAGTAATATAATGTAAATGTATATATAAAGCCTTTCCATAATTCCCAAACCAAACAGAGAAGCGTTCTCGACAAATTAAAGGCACATGTATATCTTCTTAACCACATCAAAAGTGCGTGCATCCGAGACCAAACCAGTGTCTTTGGGCGGAGTTAATTGGTTTCCGGCGTGCATCATGCAGTATAGGAATAATGGGAAAATGGTGATTATAAAAATGTAAGAGTTAAGGTGACTCTGCCGTACAGATGATAATAAACCAGAAAAAATCAAATATCTCTTAGCCGGAAACTTGTTAAGA
>JAQFYB010004546.1:0-16019 GCA_034694085.1 Pogonognathellus longicornis
TCCCTAGAGCCTGGATTACAGATATTTCTCTTTGGTTTTCATTTAGGTATTCTGCCGCCTCAAAATTTATCAGATCGTCTGCACCCCATTTTAACAGAATTTCTTTAAGCTGACAATACCAATTATACTTGTGGTGTTTTCCTTTAGAATCTATTACCAAAGCTTTGTATGCCTGTGGAAGTAAGCTTTCTTCAGGTTTGTTCATAATTTTAGGGCCAAAGCATAAGAGTAGCTTTAATTACCGTCAACTCAAGAGGGACAATGTTTGTCTCCATCCTAATTAACCACCGCGGAACCATATTAGGAAGTTGAAATAACCTTCTGAAAAATTTTATTTGATAAATATCAAATTTTTCAAAGCTGCGTAGACCCCAAATTAACAGTAACATATAAAGGATTGCACAAATGATTGAAATAATTTATTGTACGGCGCAAATGTTTTCAATTTACTTTTGTAGAAAAGTTCAAAAATTGCGTTTGCTGTTGTTTTTGCTTTATCGAAGAAATAATGAAATGTTTCGTTGTTACTAAGTCTGTCATAAAAATGTACTCCTAAGTAATCATACTTATCAGTTATTTCTATTTCGTTCTCTCCCCAGAAAAATTTGACCTAGGTAATTACATGACCCGAACCCAACCCTAGCTCAATAAGGTTGGGATAACCCTAGGGTTTCGGGTTGGCCTAGACGCTCTAGTAGCTTAGTTCGAAAAAAATACCCCAACTTTGTAAAAAAATTGTTCTCACAATCGAGGTGAGAAGCTTTTTGGAAATTCGGAGTAAACTTACAACATGAGTAGGCCAACCAAACTAATAATGATGGTTTAAAATGTCTAGAGACTCTATAATATTAAGGGGGAGCGCACACTTTAAGGGTAAAAACTGCCACTAATTTGAAGGAAGAGCGAAGAGCAAGGTGTGTTTACAAGTGTTGGAAAGTTCTAATCACTTCAATAATGAAGAAATAACGTGTACGATAGAATACACGGAAGGTATGAACATCTTCCCGCTGTTATTTCCTAACCTTGGATTCTGTATCACTTATTCTCTCTATGTATTTAGATAGGGAAATCAAATTCAACATGAAATCGATAGTTTCGAAGCTTTTTCGAAAATTATATATACCCCATCAATAGAGAATAAACTTCTGCAGTGTATCTGAGGCGAGTTTTTGGAAGTTTTTCCTTTTCATTATGAATAAAATTGAAAAACTGCGTCCACCATGTTATTCTTCACTCGACTAAAATTGAAATTTCGAACAGTAAAATTTAAAAATTCAAAATTTTGGCTTTCAGATGGGCTAGATAAAAACGTCTAGTTTGCTATACTAAAAACCATTTTAAAGTACATTGACCTGTAACCTCGTTCTCATCTTTAGAAAAGGTGTGAGCTACCCCTTAATATTAATAGAAACGTGATCAGCGAGCTAGTGATAATTCTTGTTGCGAAGGTATAAAGCAAGTTCCGATTGACAAGGTAACATTTTTATGCCGCTAAGTTTGATCTCATGGTCAATACTGAATGGAGAAAAGTTTCAGCAATAATGAATAATAATAATAAGTTGTGTTTTATTTTCTAAAGCTATTTATAATTTTTGTATATAACCAAAAGTTATAAATGTTGAAAGTTGAAAGTGATATTAGATTCGAAAGTATTTTGTTTATATATAACTCATTCAGTATTATTCGGGTTTCGTTTTAAAGCGGCACAGGTTTAATAAAATGTATACCTATGACCTAGCTAACCAATGACAAAAAATATCGACATCATCTGTTTTCAATTTGGTAAGTACTACATAATTTTACTTTCAATTTTGTCATAAATGAATGTTATATCAATTGCTTATTGTTAATGTTGAACTTATGTAAGACTAACAAAATGCAAATCTTGTACTGTTTAACAGCGAAATTACTTTCGTTTACTTTTTTGCTTACGTTTCTTCATGGATATTTGAATTATTTTGAATTGTTATATTTCAATACATTTTTAATTTTTTCAATTGAAGTTTAGCGGGACAGCAGTAGCTAATTGTTCTTTATTATGCTATTTTTTTTATAAGTGAGTAATTTATGTGAGGTTTTACTAAAATACGTATTTCGCGTAAATAAGGTTCATAATTTATTTGTCAGGATTGCAGGTTCGGGCAGTAGTTGATAAGCGGAAAGCACGAATAATGTTGGGTTAATCTCTTACACCGTCAATAAATGTCCTACAATCAAGAACAGTATAATGACTAGACCAAAACTCGTAAAAAAGAAAAGTGTGAGTGGGGATACTCGTAAGCGGCCTAAAAAATGGAAAGCAACGAGTAAAGAAGATGAAGCAAAATATCGAGAGAAGCAAAATGAAAAAAATCGTGCTTGGAGATATCAATTATCGCCGGAAGAGCGAGACAAAATCGGGGCTGCCGATGCTACTAGGGCTCGAACTCTAAGGGCGGAAATAACAGCTCAAAGGACACCAGACGAGAAGGCAAAGAAAGTTAGTAAAAAGCAATTGGCTCAAATGACCAAGGAAGAACTGGAAGAGAAAAAACAAGCGGATCGGGAGAGAAGGAATAAAAAGAGAAACGCCTATAGAGCCAGATTGAGTGAAGAGGATGAATCGAAATATCGAGAGTATCGAGTGAAGCAAAATGAAAAAATTCGGGCTTGGAGAAACAAATTGTCGCCCGAAGAGCGTGACAAAATCAGGGTTGCCGATGCTGCCAGGGCTCGAGCTCTAAGGGCGGAAAGAGCAGCTCAAAAGACACCTGAAGAAAAGGGGAAGAGAGTAACTAAAAAGAAATTGCCTCAAATGAGCAAGGAAGAACTGGAAGCGAAAAAACAAGCGGCTCGAGAGAAAAGGAATAAAAAGAGAAGCGCCTTGAGAGCCGGATTGACACCAGAAGAAAAGATTCAGAAAAGAATTACCAATTCTGCCCGGATTCGAAGACGGAGAGCTGAAAAATTAGAACAAATGACTTCTGAAGAAAAGCCAAAAAAATCTGCTGGAAATGGAGAGGGATCGGATCAAACGGCAGCCGAGAAAAAAGCAAATAAAGCTGCTGAAAGGCAACAGCAATGGGCCAATATGACCGAAGAAGAAAAATTAGAAAAGAAAAAGCGTTTGGCTACATACTACAGAAATAAATATCACAAAAATGGCGGAGGATTGAAGATGACTGAATGGGTTGAAGCAGTGGCCAAGGATTACAACAATGAGAATGTAACAGCTCTTGAAAGAATAAACCGAAATATTGTCATCTTAAACCGTAAGAGTTTGTTCACTCCCCGATACAGAATTGCGATAACCCTCATGAGAGCTGTATTCAGAGGTACGTACAATTTATTCATAATTATTAAAATTGCCCGAAACGGTGAACGGGGGTTTATATATTTCGTAAAAATAAATAAAGATGGCTTTTTCTGTCAATTTCAACTTTGGAGAAACGGACAATGTTTAATTTTTTGTTTTTATAATCTTGATGACACTCCGTATGCTTTTCCATAAACATTGGCAAAATTATTGTATTGTTAATAGTTAATGTATATTAGTTTGTGGAGAAATAAAACTAATAAAAATGTATTACTTTCAGATATGCGACAAATGTACGAAGAAATAGACTACTTCCGGGTAAAATGTATGAAGACAGTAACTAAAGCCATTAAGACTGCTGTTAAAAAACATTATATTGCCAAAAGACGAAATGCTGGACAGAAAGGTGGTTCATTGTTATTATTTGTTGTTAGTGTCTTAACAAGGCATCTAAATTAAAGTTGTTTTACATTTTAAAATTTTAATTTTGGCAGAGAGTACAAGTCGACCCATTGCCCAACCTGGAACTAGTACAGAAAATTCAATACCACTATGTAAAGGAAAGAGTTTTGCTTGTTTATTCTGCAACAAAAAATACGTGACTCAACTGGGTTTAATAATTCACCAGAAGGATCACGACACAGCTGACTCAACTTTCAAATGTTTTACCTGTAATGAAGAGTTCAGAAGTTACAATACGATGAAAAGCCACTACATTCAAACGCACTCGGTCGAATCCCCACCTGAAGAAATTATTGACGAAGAGTTGGAACGATCATTTAGGGAATTATTCTTTCTGGAATTTAAAAAGTGCAACGTTTGTTTGAAAACATTTGTCAGTATGCAATCATTCAGTGCTCACGTAATGGCTGACCATGCAGATGATCCCGAATTGTTCAAATGGTTTACTTTTCCTTGTTCTATGTGTAACAAACCCTTTCACACTCGAAAACTACTAACAATTCATTGGAATGAGGATTGTTTTAATTTATGGAAAATCCAGAGGGCGTACGGAAACACTCCAGATTTTGTTTGCGGATTGTGTGGTTTGAAATTCACTCACGAAGACCATTTATCAAATCATAGGAAATTGCTACACTCTGGCGAATCAGAAGAAATGGGGGATGAAGGAGTTCAGTGTAAAGATTGTGTTATGTCTTTCACAACTAAAGCTGATTTGACAACTCATGTGCAAACCGTGCACACGGACAGGGTTTGTTGTGAATTTTGTGGGAAGTATTCGTCAAACCAGCGCTGTTTGAAAACACATCAACAAAAAGTTCATTTTGCGGAAAAAAAGCATCAGTGTTCAATTTGTAAGAAGCGATTTTTTGGCCGAGCCGATTTAGAAGCTCATGTGAATGCACACAACGGATTATCAAAGTCATTCCCATGTCGATTTTGTGATAAAGAATATTCTTCAATGTCAGCAAGAGTAGTACACGAGTTAGTGCATAAAGGGGGACTGTCTTGCAAAAACTGTGGGAAATCGTTCCTAAACTACGTGGAGTTGAGGGGTCATAAGAAACTTAATTGTAGTGGGTCGAATAATTTGGAAGATGCAAATTCAGATCAGACAGAGAGGGAAACCTTTACATGTGAAAAGTGTGGAAAAACCTACACCAAATATATGAGTCTCTACCTTCATGAAAGAGACAAACATAGTCAACACCCGTTTAAATGTGGCCTGTGTGAAAAAACTTTTAAAACTAAATATTTTCTGGTGGACCACCAGTATTCTCATTCAAATATTCACCGATTTGGGTGCAGTGTTTGTGGAAAAACGTTTAAACAAAATACTCAATTTTACGACCACAGAAGGAGACACAAAGATGTAAAGGTATACTTTGAAAACCAAACGTAATGTAATAATATGCATGTCTTAAAAACTAGTTGTGGTTTAAAGTTGAATAATCTAAACATTTCTCATTCATATGTTTCAAGGCGCAATTGATAAAGTTTCAAGTTGAATTACCCCCAGAATTAAAAGATGCATCCCTCAATACTAATGCAAATTTTTCTGGATCTGCCATGTCGTCCAAATACGCTTCTGATAATCAGAGGACTGTACAACAACAACGTGAAGGTAAATTGTTACTTTACTGTTGTACAGGGTCTGGCGTCTAACGCTCCAAGTAAATAAGACATGGTGCTTTCACATAGTTTCCTAAATGATATGTAATTTTTAGATAGGTACATTTCAGGTATAATATAATAACAAATTACATTTATTGTATGACAATTTAAATGTAGCAGCAAAAGAAGCCAACTTGAAAGCACTAGCATTTTTCTCTATTTTTATTTGTCGTCATACACTGTAGTATCATACTTTTAAGTAAATTATTGGAAGGAAAGTTTTACATATAATAATTTAAACATTTGGGGATGTATAGAGTGTTGAATATAGTAAACAATGGCTATTTATTATTTTATGCTTTATTTTTAGCTGTATACGAAACCAGTAATGAATATATGGATATGAAGTTTCCCGATTCCCCAGAACATCATTTTGATAGTGAAGAAGCAGAACCTTGTAAGGACAGTATGCCAGCGTATACTCCAAACATTTCTCACCAAATGACAAGCAAAGAAACAGTGACGATTCCCTTGGTTGTGAATGCAAATTGCACCAACTCTATTCCTGACGAAGGTATAACCGCAGCTTCTTCCATTTCATCAAGGTTCATCGATTTTTCTAGAGCAAATGTTCCTGCAGGTAAATAAAATCGAATTTTTATCTTTCATGTGAAATAATCCGACCCTGTGAAATAGGTGTAAGGAATGAAGTAAATAAAATAATGAATAATACAAACTAATTGTAAGTATATTATTGCAGGAACTACACAGCTAGCTGACAATTCTTGTAGTCAACCTGGACCCTCTGCTGAAATAAATCCACCGGATGTCACAAATAGTGGTTTAGAAAATGAATCATCCATTCTTAATGTGACTTCTAAGGAAAGTTTGGAAATGAAAGTCAAAAGTACATTAAATACATTACTGTATACTGTATATACTATTACTTTATTACTAATTAAAATGAAGGCCGTATCTAGGATTTCATTTGAGGGTAGAGTTAAGGCTTAGATTTATCCAATAATACGCAATTTATAATTACCTAGGTACATATACATGATTTGTGAATTAAATTTTGCAGTTGAGCCTAAGAACATGAACAAGGAATCTGACGATGATGAATATATGGCTTATTCGGATTATTACGAAAACGATTCAGTTGATTATGAAGTTAACATTAAAGAAGAAATAGCTGACGAGGTTTCTATGGATTCTTGCCTGCCGAAAATTAAAAAAATGCCCGAAATCAAGAAAAGAAAATATCCGAACACAAGAAATCAAACGAAAACATCAAAGGTGAAAAAATCAACAGATGTGAAAATTAAGAAGTCTGTTTCAACTGATTTTGAAGCGGAAAATTCTGAAAAATTGAAACAATCAGCCAAAGGAAAGAAAAAGAGACGGAAAAAAATTTCAACTGATTGTAAAACTGAAGAGGATCTTACAGAAAATACCAAAAAGTCCCCATACACGTATCAGTGTAAATATTGCGAGACTGTATGCCACTCCATCAAAGAATTCGACACTCATTGTGTTCAAGAACACCCAGAAACTAAATGTTTCCAGTGCGATAAATGTGAATTAACATTTAAAACAGCAGGCTTATTATACAAACACAACGCGAGGATGCACTTGGGCCGCAAATACAAGCGTTCGCCTAGAAAGCCACGTGATCCGAATCAAGAAAAAGATTGTTGTTGCGAATTATGCGGAAAATCCTTTCATTCGCAAGGTTTACTCAGAAAACATTTCCTCAACGTTCACGACGGAAGAAAATTTCCTTGTGACGTTTGTGGAAAATTATTTAACAGCGTTTCCAATTTGAACGGTCACAAAATTCGACACACGGATGTTAGAGCGTTTATTTGTGAGGAATGTGGAAAATCCTTTTTTACATCCAGCGATCTAAGAGGCCACGTGGAGTGCGTTCACAAAAAAAATTGCAGACGAAGAGAAAACAGGCTGAAAGCAAAAGCTATTAAAAACGAACAAGAAAAATCAAATCCCTCTTGTACTGTGAGTAAGAAAAAAAGAATTATTTTTAATGAAGAGGTGAAAGGGCCATTTCCCTGTGTTTTGTGTCCAATGAGCTTCACGTCAGAAGGCGGGTTGAAAAAGCATATGGTTTTGCACGACCCAACTCGGCAATATGCATGTGATGTGTGTGGGTTGCGATACAAATTCCACAGCAATGTTGTAACTCATAAAAATTATGTGCACAAACCAAAGCATGTAGTCAATCAAGATTTAATCCCATAAAAAGGACGAGTGGTTGGATTTTTATTAACATTTAATTTCAAGGTGCATACTGCAGATTGCAAAGACTTACTCTTTTAGCTACCTATCAAAAATCGATATTTGTATTTGTACCCTACGCGTTCTTATTTTGAACTGTCATTTATGAACTACGTCAAGCATACTGCAATATTTTTAGATATTTCCTTATTTATAACATTTATATTGTGAATGAATTCGGCATATTATATTGCTTTATCGATAGAAAATGAATTTGAATGAATTTATAGTCAAAGTCAGGGAATATTTTGTTTGTGTATTGTTATTGTTCGGTTTGTAAAAAAAATAATAATAATTTGCTTAATTTAGGAATGCATATTATGTATAATAGTGGTTATGTACAATGAAATGTCCCATAATATGTTATGATCGGTTTTGAATGAGCTACTGTGATCGCCCAATAGTTATGGATTTCATAATCCACCATTAAATTCATAAAATAAAGTATAGATTAACAGATTTAGAAGTGCAAGTTTGTTAATCAACCTTCACATTTTATGAAGAAATACTTGATACCAATTAATAGTACAACTAGCGTGTTAAAAGTTTGCAACAAAAGTGTTGCATCAAAGGTCCATAAGGTATCTAAGTTAATTACAATATAGGTATTTAATAATAAATATAATTTGTAGCCCATAAAAATAAGGACTTAATAAAATTGGATTTGAATGAATTTGTTTATGATATTGCTGATTTTGTATTATTACACAGATAATGACTGTTCAATCAAATGGCTATAAATGACACGTTAATAAAACCGAACCTTGAACCAAAACAATAATTATGAAGCACAATTATAAACAGTCTACAAAATATACTAATGTGGGTCAGGCCGCATAATAGAAGGGGAAAGGACAACCGATTAAAATCTCAAAAAGTAAAAATAGTGGGGAATTTTTTGCATTTTACGTTCATTTTTGACTTTTAGTCCTTTGCCAACATACACGTTTTGACTTCACATTATTTTGACGGTATTTCCATACCCGACCGGAACCGTTTTGAAAATCAAACATAACAACCGAACCGGTTCGGTTTCGGTTAATCCTATCTCTAGTACCTAGATCTCTACTCTCTACTTCTCTAGCTTTCATAATATAACTATTATTTTATTGTTCGTATTGGGATTTTGTCTTCCTTAGCCCCCGAAATGATACAGCGTTGAGACGTGATAGCTAAGAAAGTCCTTTGACAAGTTTATATTTTCGTGGCGCTAAGTTTGATCTCAGATGGAGTTGAAAGAATAAATAATTATATTATTTATTATCATATTGTTTTTATTGTTCAAATTCTAAGTCAAAATTAATAAAATCTAGTCTAGAGTTTAATATTTTAACCCGATCATGTGTATAAAAAATATTAGACATTTTCCACGTTTTAAAAATAGTATAAAACTATTAGTTTAGAATTTTTAACATCCTTTACCGACGTCAGCTGTTTTTACACTTTAGTTTTAATATTATTTATTGTGACTTGCATAAGGTCATCAGGTCATTTATGATTGTAACAAGCAACAGAGGTGTACATTTTATCCGTATTTATCATATCACAGTAATTTATTTTTATCGATTGATTACCATTGACCATGACTTGTTTATTCCAGGTTCCAGCAGTAGATGATCAATGATAAGCGCCAAGAGTAACCAGGAACAATAAAACCTTAAATCATTAATGTCCAATAATCAAGAATGACTGGCAGAAAACTCATTGGAAATAAGAAAAGAAAGCCAAAGGGAATAGCTCATAAATTGCGCAGAAAATGGGAAAGAATGACTGAGGAAGATGAAGAGGAGTATCGAGAGTATCGCGAGGCGCAAAATAAGTCTTCGCGTGCCTGGAAAGCCCGATTGACACCAGAAGATCTGATTAGAATAAGGGCGGCTTCAGCTGCCAAAAAGCGAGCTCAAAGGGCAGCACAACAAGATGAAATGACACCAGAAGAAAAAGCAAAACAAGTTGCTATAAGAAATGAAAAAAATCGAGAGCGATGGGCTCAAATGACAGAAGAAGAAAAAATCGAAAAGAAAAAATATATGTCAGCCTATTCTAGAAATATAAGGTCGAAAAAGGGAGATGGGTTGAAGATGAAGCAAAGGATTGAAGCAGTGGCCAAGGATTACAGCAATAAGAACGTAACAGCTCGTGAAAGAATTAATCGGAATATTTTAATATTGAGCCGTAAGGGTTTGACTAATCCTCGATATAAAATTGCGATAGCCCTCATGAAAACTGCGTTCAGAGGTACTTACACAACTTAAACACAACGAAAAATAGTACAAAATCAGTACACCAGTACAGCGACTTAAAATCAGTACATCTGGTCGCGTTTCGTAGTTCAAAGTTCAAACTGTTGATTATAATTGAGCAGCAACTATTGAATTATTGTTTGTTGTTTTATTATTAGGTGTATTATGCATGCGGATAAATATTAATGCCTATTCGTCATTTTCAGATATACGAAGGATGAACGATGAAATAGAAGAATTACAGAGGAAATGCAAGCAGACGGTGATTAAAGCCGTTAAAGCCACCGTCAAAGGACATTACAGTGAAAAAAGAAGAAAACCTAGAGAAGGAGGTAATTCGTGGATTTATGATTTATTTGAACTGTAGTTCGCAACTTTTCTTCCTTCACAAATGGGACTCTGCTTAATTATCTTTATAAAAATTGTTTTCCTTTTTAACTTTGCCAGAGATTAGGACAATTCAATCAATTTCAAAACCCGAAACCAATGCAGGAAATCCAATTGATCAACGCATCGAAAATACATTTGCTTGCCTATTCTGTAACAGGAAGTATGTGACACAACTGGGTTTAATAATTCACCAGAGGGATCACGACAAAGCTGACTCAACTTTCAAATGTTTTACCTGCAATGAAGAATTCACCAATTACGATTCGATGAAAACCCATTACATTCAAATGCACTCAGTCGAATCCCCACCTGAAGAAATTATTGATGAAGAATTGGAAAGATCTTTTCGAGAATTATTCTTTCTTGATTTTAGAAAGTGCAGCGTTTGTTTTAAAAGTTTTTTCAACATTCAATCATTCAGTGCCCACATTTTAGCGGATCATACAAATGATCCCGAATTGTTTCGATGGTTTACTTTCCCTTGTGCCGTATGCAACAAACCCTTCCATACTCGGAAACTATTAATAATTCATTGGAAGAACAAATGTTACGATATTTGGAAAACTCAAAAGGCGAGTGGAAACACAGCTGGATTTGTTTGTGAAATGTGTGGGTTGAAATTCACTCACGATGAACATTTATCAAACCATAAAAAATTGTTACACTCTGATGAACAAGACGAAGAAGGGGATCAAAGTCTCAAATGCAAAGATTGTGCCAAGTCTTTTGCTAATAAAACTGATTTGACAACTCATATGCAAGTGGTGCATACGGACCGAGTTTGTTGTGAATTTTGTGGAAAGTATTCACTAAATCAACAAAATTTGAAAGCACACCAAAGAAATGTTCATTTTTCAGAAAAAAAGTATCAATGTACGATTTGTACGAAGAGGTATTTTTGCCTTGCCAATTTAGAGGCTCATTTGCATACTCACAAAGGATTAAAGTCATTCCCATGTCGATTTTGTGATAAGCAATATTCTTCGCTCTCTGCGAGAGTGGCCCACGAGTTAGTACATAAAGGGGGAGTTTCATGCAAAAACTGTGGGAAAACATTCCAAGACTACATTGAGTTACGGGGTCATAAGAAACTCAATTGTACCGGGTCAAGTTCCCTTGAAGATGGAAAATCATTACAAGACCAGGCAGAGGAGGAATCATTTACCTGCAAAGTGTGTGGGAAGACATACAAAAAATACATGAGTCTCTACCAACACGAGAGAGAAAAACATAGTCCTCATCCTTTTAAATGTGACGTATGTGAAAAAACTTTTAAAACCTTATATTTCCTGGAGGAACACAAGTACACTCACATAAATATCCATAGATTTGGATGTAGTTTATGTGGAAAAACTTTTCGTCAAAAGACGCAGTTTTATGACCACAGGAAGAAACATAAAGATGTCAAGGTAAGATCTCAAAACTGAATATGCGTATAATAAATTTAATTAAGCTCAAGGCTGTATTCAGGAAAGGGGCAGGGTTGCCAGAATCTAAATATGAAAGAGTATGCTTTATAAATTTAACAAAATTTGACAACATATTGTATTTAAACGTTAAAAAACATGCACAAATACGTAATATTTGGAAAAAATTAGTAAAAAGGTTAAATGAAAATGGAAATAATAAATAATAAACAACTAAACCCATTTTTACTTGAAAATACTCTGGATTTTACTATTTTGAACACTTTTGAGTAAATTTGAGTATGATTTGAGTATTTTGGCATTCTCATGCGAATTTTGAGGATACGGCTTTTGAGTAAAATACTCATGATTTGAGTATATCTGGCAACCCTGGAAAGGGGGTATTTACCCAAGTCAAAATCGAAGAAAAATAGTTAAATTTTTTTCCAAAAAAATGGATTTTTTTGCACTTTGCTGCATTTGAAGTTGATTTAGATCAAATTGTAAATAATCCAAATCTAAAATAGATCAATTTTTTGGCTATTTTCACTTTTCTGCATTATGTTGATATTTTGCCTCTCCCCAAATAGAACCTTAAATACGGCTTTCTGTTAGCTTGCATCTAAATCATAATCTGCATGTTTTTATTTTTATATTACGAAATTACGATTGGCTTTTGGCTAGTGTGTTTTAATTT
The DNA here is from genome assembly GCA_034694085.1 of Pogonognathellus longicornis. Lineage (NCBI taxonomy): Eukaryota > Metazoa > Arthropoda > Collembola > Entomobryomorpha > Tomoceridae > Pogonognathellus > Pogonognathellus longicornis. The sequence continues at coordinate 12,403 of JAQFYB010004546.1, forward strand.
TTGAGTTTTTGTTGTGGAATGTAGGTAATGAATGAATGACAATTAAAAAATACAAATTAAATCTCTAATATAAATATTTTCGGATTTGGTGTGGCTTAAAATTACATGAATATATAATTCATTGTCGTCTCCATATTTCTAGGCGGAATTAATAAAGTTTCCAATTTCGCTAACCACGCAACAAAAAGATTCATCCTTGGATACTAATATAAATCTATCTGGACAAGATGTTTTACCTTCTTTACAATGTCCAACTTATCAGAAAATTGTACACCTACCTGAAGGTGAATTCCTATTTTACTTACAGTACCTTACGTATTTTACGATTTTATACTTTTCTGCAAATTATTGGGTTGGAGTTGTAGAGAGGGTAACTTAAAATGTTTGAATGGGGTGGGGAATGGGTGGAACAGTTTGTTATTTATGTATATCAATATTTATTAATTATTAATATTATTTGGTTTATCTTGTTCAGTTTTACCCGAGACCAGAGATCCAAATGTGAACATGGAGTTTCGTGATTCCCCATACGATTTCAGGATTCAAAAGAAAGCGGAATCTGTTAAATGTCGTATACCAGTAGACATTCCAGAAACAATTCCTGTTCAATTGACCAGCAAAGAAACACAAAGCAAACAGACTTTGACGATTCCTTCTGTAAATCTAAATTGTCCTGACGTGAAAATTAATGTTGTAGACAAAAGTTTTGTACCAGCTACTTCCATTTTATCAACCTTCATTGACTTTTCCAGAGCAAATGTGCCTGCAGGTAAATATTGTCGAATTTATATCTTCATTGATCATGTTCTGAGTTGAGCAGGTTCATTGATCAATGTTCTAAAAATCATGTGTACAACTTGCAATAAATAAAATTATTATATTACAGAATCGACAAAGTTAGATGATGATTCCTGGGAATTTGGAACCTCTCCTGAATTAAAACCATCGGAGGTCACAACTAGTAGTCTAGAAAGTACATCATGCATTCCAAAATTTGATATTACGGAAAGTTTGGAAATTAAAGTTAAAGGTAAATAAAATATTATTGTTTACATGTATATCTGGACTCGATTTGGCTTTATTATTTCATCTTTTGGGGTATCCTTGGGTTATATTTGGGGGCATCAGTGTGTTTCAGCGCGAAAATCTGCCATTTTGATAAAGAAGGACAAAAAGATCAATACTTCCGCTTCTAGAGGTCATTTTTTAAACAAATATTATTTATTTGACTTTGTTTAAACAATGACTTCTAGAAGCGGAAGTATTGATCTTTTAAATAATATCGGAGGTTTAAAAAGTCTGTTAAACTATATAAAGAAGGACAATTGTTAGTTTGCGTCAACTGAATTTTTTAGAAATATTTGGTAAACAGCCAGTAGCTACCAAACGGAATTTCTATAGTTTTCTCTTGTAAATAAGTACTCTCTTGTCATAAAGGTAATAATTCCATAGTTGAGACTCATTACTAGTTCCATTTAGTGAAAATTTCTAACTAAATTGCACATTCTGCAAAATGTTAAAATATTTTGTAAGTTGAATTTTTCGAATAGAATTGGAAAAAATGATTGTGTGGTTCAATTACTATAGTACTATTCCGTGCTGAATTTTTAGCGCTAATAAATAATACTATACAGAAGGAGTTTGAATAAAAAAGTGGCTTTTATTAATTAGAATTGAGAAAAGTTTGATATAGAGATAACAATAATCCAATTCTGTCTCAGAAATCAAGCAATATTTTATTTCCACCTACCTAATAATTTGCTTGAAAGCACTCCTTTCCCCGAGCGAAGCGTAAATTCAAATGTAATATAGAATCGTAGTATGATGAGTGTAATTTATTTTTACTCTTTTTGCAGTTGAGCCTAATACTATCCTGAATGAATCGGATGACAATGAATATTACTACGAAAACGATTCAGTTGATTTTGATGTAAGCATTAAGAAAGAAATTGCTCTAGATCTTACTATGGATCCCTTTCTAATGAAACCGTCGAAATTGCCCATACGTAATCAAAGGAAATATGTCCTGACCAAAAGACCCAACTCTTCTAAAAACAAATCTGGGAAAATTGAAAGCACAAGAAAGCGAACCAAAATATCAATCACGAAAAAATCAACTCGTGGAAAAAAAGACATTTTTATTTCCACTGATTTAAATACTGATAAGGCGATAAATGCCGATTGTACAGAAAAAGCTAAAAAGGCCCCTTACACGTACCCTTGTAAGCACTGTGATAGCGTGTGCCATTCAATCAAAGAATTTGACTCTCATTGTGTTAAAGAACATTCAGAAATCAAATGCTTCCCGTGTAAAAATTGTGAACTAGCATTTAGAACATCAGGTCTTTTATACAAACACAACGCCAGGATACACTTGGGCCGAAAAGACAAACGTCCACCTAAAAAGATTCGAGATCCGAATCAAGCAAAAGATTTTTGTTGTGAATTGTGTGGAAAATCCTTTCATTCGAAAGGTTTACTCAGAAAACATTTCCTCAACGTTCACGACGGAAGAAAATTTCCTTGTGACGTTTGTGGAAAATTATTTAACAGTGTTTCCAATTTAAATGGTCACAAAATTCGACACACGGATGATAGACGCTATGCTTGTGAAGAATGTGGGAAATCCTTTTTCTCATCAAGCGATCTTAAAGGCCACGTGGACTGCGTTCATAGAAAAATTTATAGAAAAAAAGGAAACAGGCTGAAAATACAAAATGAAAGCAAGTCTAAGAATAAAAGAAAAGAAATAAGCATTTCGCATAAAGATGAAGGGGTGAAATGCCCTCTTCCCTGTGGTTTGTGTCCCATTACATTTACATCAGAAGGCGGTTTGAAAAAGCACATGGCTCTGCACGACCCAACTCGACAATTTGCTTGTGATGTGTGTGGGCTGAGGTATAAATTCCACAGCAATGTTGTTACTCATAAAAATTATGTACACAAAGTCAAAAATCTCGACACAGAAGTTTTAATTCCATGATTGCGTGGACATGTTTGATAATGTGATCATTTTCAATAGCATGGTATTCGCTATGCCATTGTCAACGCTTGTCTAATTATTCCCAATATTAATCTCCAAATAAACGTCAACGATCAATTGCCGGTTTTAGTAGGGCAGGTTCGTTGTAAGTATCAAAATAATTTATTTAGACAGTTTAATTTGAAAAAAAACTTAAGAAAATATTTTTCATTAACTTCATTTAAAATCTTCAATTGTGGCTTTGCTAGTTATATATTTTGTTTGAGATAAATAAAATATAAAATTCAAATTTCAAAACAAATAATATCATTACTTCTGATTATTATCAGATTATGACTGATTCATTATTGATTACCAAGGGATCGGTAAAATAATTTATTACATATTTGCACAACTTTTGTGTACAGATGCCAAGTATTTGTTTGTTTTAGCCCAAATAGAGATGATTTAAGGTTACTTATAAAAAATATTTTACTTTTGTACTTATAAAAAATATTTTACTTTTATATTTATAAAAAATATTTTAGAATTTTTCTAAATATACATATTTTCTTACATGTTTTGAAATTTTAAAATAAATACATACCTTTTTACTAATTTTTCAGTATTTTTACATATTTTGGCATTTTAAGAC
>JAQFYB010004547.1:0-16017 GCA_034694085.1 Pogonognathellus longicornis
AGCCGAGTTCGAGCCGCAAATTTTCGAGCCGAGTTCAAGCCGAGCCTGAAAAAATGTGTGCGTTCCCACCTCTAGTAAATATGTAATACATAATTTGTAACACATACACCATATAGTGCAAAGCAATTATGTATTACAACATTATTTAAAAGCATTAACAATACAACTTCCGCATACGTATATCAAGATGCAGGGCCGTAACAAACCGATTCAGGCTCGGTTGAATAAAAATATAAGTATGCCCAACGCCGTAACCAGAAATCGATTTCGGGGGAGGCAATTGCCCGTTTGATGAAATAAAATAGTATAGCAAAAAAATCAATTTATTAAAGTGGGAGAAATCTTTTTCTGAGATGTACAAGGTGAAGGGAAATTGTTTACTTGTACAAAACAGTTCAGTTGGTGAGTTCCCACTTATCGTGGTCCCGTTCGTACTCTAGCCCTCCGTCACTGTACTTATACCTACTGAAAAATGAGTATTATTATAATACACCATTGTATTTGCATTTGCACGTATGCCACAATCCCTTATTTATGCCAAAATAATTTTTTTTCTTTCAATATATGAATACATTAAAAAAATGCTGATTCTAACAACTGTCGCCTATGCGCTTTATTGTTTGAATGATTCTTTCACAATAGTACATTCTGCGTTCAAAAAAATGTAATTATATGAATATGGCCAATGAGGGCGAAACAAAAATTGTTGTATTTTTCATGATAGTTTTTGAGAATTTAATTAATTGTTGTTAATTTGTGTATACAGTTTCGACATCATTTATTAGCAGAAACAGATAGTAACAGTAATGTAAGTACTTGGGTATATTAGTCGATATACTATCTATAGGCAGTTTAATTTTTATTTCGACAAAGTGTGCATTTTCATTTACCATTTACTAGTAATACCAATGCATGTACCAGGACTATGCATATGTATTATATGCATACATACCTAGTACTTACTACCTACATCTTATCTACCGAGTACAAGGTAAATGAAAAATAGACAACTACTATTTCCTGAATTTTGATAATAATGCAAACCTATTATGTAGCCTTGAACATTCTGCATTACAAATTCATTTCAAAAATGCGTGTACATTATAATATGCTTTAGGTATGTATGCATTTATTTATTTCGCTCCTTGCACGCTTTTGTCATGAAATGTATTTTAAACTTATATTTAAATTAAACGACATGCTTTAAGTAACTTTCTGACAAATTGCGAAAGATTCGTCGAGAAAAATCTCAAACGTTTTTAGTATTGTATCTATATATTATTTAATCTACTGCAATAACTAGTAAAATTAATGCGTATTTACATTAATGGATCAGTCAATAAAGAAAAGTTAAACATATAGGGTATGTACTCTATGATCTCTATGTACTCTATGTACTTAGGTACTTACTTTTAGTAAATGTGTTATTGTATTGCTAGTATTATTACTATAAATACATTGCAGTATAAATATCATGGTGTAAGTAATCAAGTGTTAGCACTATTATTATATACAGAAGCTGTATTGAGGACCATCATATTTTCCCCTGCAACACTAACCTATAATCTTTACTAAAATTTAATTCTTTGTGTGTATTGCATTTTAATGTTTCAAATCCAAATATATTGCTTTAGGAGTTAATTGATGTAGTAGTGGTCCTGGTGGTACACTACTTACTAAGAAAGATGTAAAGTGCTAATTCACATGTACTTGTGCATTATGTAAAAGCAATCATTGCCAATGTCAAGTGACTCAAGTGAAGTTTTGTTGCGTTGTGATAAAAAGAGACAAGACACGCAAGAGAGCTGCAAACCAAACATTAAGACAGACGTCTTTCTTACTTTCTAATTACATTGCAAGGTCTTTTCAATATTTCTCAAGTGAAATAAAACAAGCCAACAAGAGTTCTTGTAAGTACATCTCATTATAAATTCGAGTCTCATGGCTGATATTTTATGCTACCAACTTCAATACATGCAATCTCACCATTATTGGTACTCTGTAGCCTGTAATAGTAATAAATATCCACTTCGAGTTTTACACTTAATAAATTGCTAAAAGAGGTTTGAGTGGAAAACAAGGCACTTGACAAGTAATTCAGTTATTTCAGGCTGATAAATCAAGTTGATGAATTAATGCGAGTAAATGGCATTATTTGAGAGTGAGACTATTTGATTATTATTAACTGTTAACTATGATTTGAGAATATTATTTTTGAATTTAAGAAGATCCTTCTGATGGATTTTCTTCTGAAGATGTTTTTCTCTGATTGGTATTATTGGTAACAGTAACGGCAGATTTCCCTGTTTGAATGATGGGAATAACGACTTCATTTTCTTTGGAGCACTCCACAACTCTAGGTGCGTAAATCATCAAAATTCCATCCGTTGACAAATCACAGTTGACATTTTCTGGATTTATGTCATCGGGCAGTACATAGCGTCTGACGAAATGTCGTGAAATGAATCCATATTGATCCTGTTTTTCTTCATGTTTTCCTTCAATGATTATGGCTTTGTCAATAGATTTCACCTGAAGCTCTTCAGGGGCGAATTGCTGCACATCTAATTTGATCTACGGGTGAAATGTTATTAGTGTGATCATGCGTTGTATGTAGTATTGTACAAATAGAGTTTCAAGAAACTGAGTTGGTTCAGGTAAAGTGATGAATTACATTATAAATGTCAGACTGAGACCTCAAAAACGCCATCAGCATTCTGAACATATACTCCGAAAATGAATGGATTACTTACCTCAAATTTTTCTCTGTCGTTTACTACTTGTGAGAATCCTGTATCTTGATTAAATCTGGAAAGACGCCTGGTGGGTCGATGATAAGATGGGAAATGGGACGTGGGGATAAAAAAATCGTCATCGTGAGCAATGCCGTGGCCCAAATGTTGATCAAAAAAACGGGAGCGATCAAACACGTCGTAGAAAGGGTCATAAAAGAAAGGACGACGAATTGGTATATTATTTGTCATCTGAAATGGAAAATGAAACCAAAAGTACATAATGAAAAACTCAATAGGTACTTGTAAACATATGGCAGTAACATGTAATTTGTACACTTTCTTTATGGTACAGCTACGTTAATCACAATAAATGACTACTACCAGTGCTAATAACGCATAAACTACTAAAAGTACAGAAATCTAGTATCCTTTACAGATAACAATTTTATATTCTATTTTATTTGACTAGTTCTTTCAGCACAACAATCAAGAGTTCAATAAAGCCTTAAAAAAGCAATGAATATCTGCACTTGACAAGAATCGTCTACGTACATTAAGTTTTGGAAGTGGCAATTTGTAGTTTTGTATTGTTCGTTTTTGCACTCGTCCTTATAGATTCCTTTTGCACTGCAATAAAAAATTAATTCACTACATGGAGCTGATGAATTTTCAATTTGATTCAAGTAAAGAATGGAGCTTTGTGGCTGTGCTGTGATAGACTGGCACTAACTGACTTCATCCATAAAAGTCAAGTCTGTTTTCCTATTGTTAGGTAAATTAGATTTTGCTTGGTGAATACAAAAATACTGTCTATCTATATGCATAATATATCTAGCAGTCCCTATTCTCCAGGAACAGACAGCACAAAACTCAACTCCGCCGTCGCAATCACATTTTACACGTAGCATCTTTACACTCAAGTCGTAAAGTCTTTTCCTCTCATAAAAACATCATCACACACACACACACTGCATATCCAGCTAATGCTCACCATTGTTAAATATATAGTAGGTGCCTGCACTCCTAATAAATCTACTAGGTTTAGTAGGTGTAGAAGTTCTAATCCTATTTCCAATGTTACATCTTATAACATCATCACACATTTAGTAATCCCAGTGATACCATAATATAATCTTGACATATTAATGGATAACTACACATAGAAACATACAGTGCTAATATATCTACATACATACCTACTTGTATATTACATAGTTTTCTCTCTGCACTTAAGTACATTGTCTAATGCGACTGGCTTCGTTCTATACTCCCTAATAGTAAGTTTGTATTGTAATGATACTGTGAGCACGAACAGGAGCAAATACATTTTGCAAAGCCCCCGATGCTTGATAATCTGAAGATACGCTGCTGATGACTGATGATGAGATGAGTCTAGAGTGAGCATCAAGTAAATGGACCATGAACTCCCTTCTCTTGTCTTTAGCAACTTTTAATGTGTAGTTTTACTTTGCATTGCGTCACTTTTTTAACTCGAGTCTGTTCTTTGCAATCAAGTACACTACTTGAGTGCAGAGAGTCTTAAGGAAAGAAAACAAATAATAAATAGTTCTCATATTACTTAATTGAGATAAACACAACAGCTTGAAATAAACTGCTGTATTTGTTTTGATTTTTACAAGCACTAAAGATATAACTTCATTATCATTAAAAGTGTTTATTGCTCCATGAGACTGTTTAATTTTATTCAATCCTTTCTTTCACACAGTCATTCGCAAATGCAATTAAAAATGCTATCGATCAAGCAATTAAGAAAATACTGCACCATATACCAGATAAAGTGCTGTAGATAAAAATGTGATTGAGTACCATCGTTTATTGCTCCAAGTTCATACCGTTATAAAACACGACGTTTTCCAGGGCTGTAATTTTACTAGAAACTCGGTTCTATGTTATAAATATGTATGAGTTATTACTTTTAAAGTTCACCCACTGGAAATAGGAAATGAATAAGAGAATAGTTGTCGTTTGCCAATAAAGTTGAATGATTAATTGGCTATAATTTAGTGGTGAATGACATTTGATTAGGATTTGATGATTGCACACAGTATGCAATGTCAATTGGTCTTTCTTCAGAAATTATTGTTCATTTGCCTATAGGTGCATGGCTATTGTAAATGCAGTTCATGAAAGAGCATGATTAGGAAAGAGAAGTACTAATTGGCAAGGCAAGTAATATTTCGCGATGATGCAAAAAAGTGAGGCGTGACAGTTTATTTGCCATAACACAGCTACTAATGGAGTCGAAAGTAATTAGAAATGCCCTATGAAGGCTATTAAGGCATTAGTTTGGTAAGCCGCTATAATTCATCAAGAATGAACCGCTTTTGTAAAGAGAGCTTAGCAAAGCAGCAGGCGGGTGGAATCAGTCAACTAAATGTAAGTGTGCTCTTTATAGATCCCTGGGGCATATTTTTGATAATGTATGTCCAATTTACTTCCAGTTTGCAAACCTTTACTGAGCTGATGCTAATAATAATACAAGGCTCTGTGTAGTACTACACGGAACAAAATTGTAACTCCTCGGTAGGATATGCATCAATAATGTTCTATAGTTGTATAAAATTCATTTGTGTGTATTTGTATAGCAATGCATTATTGAAGGTAGTATAAATTTGATGGTTGTGGAATAAGCTCGTGCTTGATACAATCGTATCACAATAGAAAGGAGAGTAAAGTTCAATTCTGTTTCGGCTTCATGATTCAAAGAGTAATGGGTTCGATCGATCAAAGGCAATTAGTTCCATTTTCATGGCTTCAGCTATTATTATTCTTGTAATTCAATTTGACATTTTCAGAAAACTCGGCTAAGCGAAACCGCATACCAACCTCCAACTCTTTTATGCTCCTCAATGCTCCTAAATATATGCAATCATCAAAATCATTTTAATGAGTTCAAGCTCGCTTAACTCACTATATGTTTTCAACAATAGCATTACCTACGAATGACGAATTTGTGTCCATAATCAATATCAGTACTTAGTTTTATGTAGAAAAATCCATAGTTTTGTATACTAATTGTACTTGTACTCTTGGAGTCTGAATTTATAACATGAAAATAAAATAACTGGTATGGTATGGTATAGCAAAGAGCATTGTGTTGCACATAAATATTTTTTATTATACAGTTGAAATGTTTTAACACATAGAATAATTTCTCGGACGAAATGAAATTACAGTAGTCTCGTAACATCAATATTTATAGAGAATAACCTTTAACATTTAACATTTAATCTGGAAAAATTAGGTAAATGTTTATTTTGCGTTGAATGACTATAAGTTTAGTACAACCACGGTAAATGCACTCACATAGGTTACATAGTCTTACACAATACGCACGGAGGTCATAATGTCAAATGTATTATGTTTGACAGTATTATACACAGAGATGGTATTACCAATTACTACAAGCTAGAATGACATCTAAAATGCTCACAATAAGAGAATCCGATTTCACATTTATTCGATATCTAGTAATCTGTCTATTCTAAAGTCTAAAATCTAAGCTACATTGTGTAACTGTTGCAGTGATAGTCGAATTGCCTATATACAGTAAGTAGATTTGAATAATAATGTTCTTTGCTTTGGATTTGAATATATGTTGTATTGTATTTATATGGCATAAGAATACATAGCGCAGGTACATGAATATTCCATGAACTATCAACTACAGATACATTAAAATACACGCTCCTAACACTATTATTATTTACACTGACACACTAACGTCAGAATGCTAAGTAAATACAGAAGGTAGCTTCGTTTTTCCATTTCGATGTAAATTTCCGTCATCTTACTGAAATCGGATTCAGACCACAACCACAGGCATCATCATCATAGCAAGAACCACCACCCAAAGCCAACATTAACTATGTATAACTTTGTGTAACAAAGCCTCATTCCACAAAGCTACCATCGAAGAACAGGTGTGCACTAAATTTACATAGGGCTCAGCTATTTCCTATACAAAAACATGATGTTATTTTACACAGTCGTTGTAAGAACATCTACGCTACACATCTTACGTACGTAGGTGTATATAGTTTTCTCTGAGGCAATAGATATTTCATAACATTATTTGGATTCTCACACAACGCAACCACAACCTTATTATGTTCAACACACCTGCACTGTACTCACCGTACTGGCATTATTTTTTTAAGCTACACTCATTTGCATACAAATAGAATACAAGAAGAAAACTCAAATGTACAAACTTCTCAAATACATCTTTCTAGCAAAGGATCCATGCAGAGAAAAGAAAATAATTCCTGAACAAAAACAATTCAATGTGCCATGTGCCTTGTTTGTAATTGTATGGCTACATCGTTCATTCGTACATGAGAAGCATTTCACATACATAATAAGATTTTCTATCTCTCTAGTTTCTAGTATAAGTAAACCTTAGGCTTATTGCCCATGTAAAATAATAATAAAGTTGATGTTTCTCCAACGATAAAATAATCGTAAAAGAATTGTAAAAGTTAAAGTAGCTATTGAAATCTCAGAGCAATTTACAACAATTGTACAAAACAACTGCATAGCTAAATGTAAGTACAACGGAAAACATGGTTTGAAAAGATTCCAAGAAAGACCCTCTAAAGGGTTCATGCATTATTAAGTAAGTAACATGTAGGGTGGACATTATAGAGTGTATATTGTATGACTTTTGTAGTCATTTTGACGTGGACAGATGTTCAGAATCAGTTCTTGGCAATAGTTTACATGTAAATGCATATCGTTTCACAGGATAATTTGAAAAGAAAACCGTGTGTTATCTATCGTGTATATACTATAGGTATTTAAGGTAGTGCGACGGAATTACTTTGAATGTGCAATCACTAGTCCATCTATTATGCGACATTTAATTGACATTATCACTGCCATAATGTACTGTGCTTTCGGATATAATATTTGGTTTGCACTTAAATATATATTTATATTGTAATGTACATTTATAAATAGAATTATGTATCGCACATTTCTTATAGCGTTAGTACATAGTTTGTATTCTCTTTATACGCAACTCCGGAAGATAAAGTCAAATGTAACAGCTACATTTAAAATTTAATCAAGAGCCTAGTTCATGGAGTAGAGAATGAATTAAGATTTTGATTTGATACTTTACTATTACACTAGAGACTTAAGGAAAGGATGTAATATATTTCTTATTTTTGGAACGTACATACATAAAGATTTGTGTTTGAGTCACGAAGCGAATGAATGCACTTGAAGCAATAAGACATTAAGTACAAGTAAAGGTTAAAAGGACTGAATGAGATGAGACAGAGACCTGCTGAAAAAGCTGAACTGCTGGACGCAGTGTGTATGGATAGTATATTGGTTAGCTGACATTAATATTCATTTGTTAATATTTAGGACGAGGAAAACATACTATCAACGGGGCTCGTTAGTAAACAAGGTTGACCCGTTTGAAGAATGGGAATTATAATTTCCTTTGTTGGTGGAGTTTCAATAACTCTAGGAGCGGAGACAGTTAAAATTTTATCGGAACTTAGCGTGCAATTTATGGCTTCCGGTTTGACCCCCTCAGGTAAAAGGTAACGACGAACGAAATGACGAGAAATTAATCCATGTTGGTCTCGTTTCTCTTGATGCTTCGCTTCAATTACTACATACTTGTCCACTGTTTTCACACACAGCTCATCCGGTGTAAATTGCTGAACGTCTACCTTCACCTGTACTCAACACCAAATCAAATAAAGTATATACACAATTAGCTTAGTAACCAAGTCGTGTTAGCACACATTAAGCAAACTAGGTCTAGTTTATACACACAGGTGTATGTACTAAATAAATTACACCCTTCAATCCATAATTACATATTTACCAAGTTGATTAAATGCTTTAATTAACTAACTAAGCTATAAATACCTCAAATTTGTCAACAGTTCCGGTGAAATGACAGACGCCCGTTTCCTGCTGCTTCGTTTGTAATGTCGCCAAATATTGTTGACTTAACGAGGAAGTGCTCATTTTTCTTTTATAAATGTTTTCGGAAGATAAGCACAGTTGTGTGTATATATATGGCTAAGGTACTTGATTATTTTCAGGTATGTATTTTAATTCTATTATAATATTAGATTGTGAGTTACTTAGAAAGTCTACTTTCTCTTTAATCGTGCTAAGTAAGTGCTAGAATATTTATATAATGCGTGAATGTATCTGTAAATATAATACTTTGATTTGAAAGGCAAATGAGATTATTGGTAGTGTTATTTTGATAATTTCAACTTATTTAGTTTCTTAAATATTTTAGAGTAAAGAGGCAAAATAAGCTCTCGAAGCTGCTTGAATTATGTCTGTGTTCTAATCTCTAAGTTGTGTGTCTTTAATATCAAACTTGTAGACTTTGACTAGAACTACGGAACACATCCCACGAAGCAGAATAAGTGGAATATTGTGGATTCAGTCCATGTCAAGTAAGCCCAAAATATCTACAATGGCAAAAGCTATTCGGAGAAAGCGCGAAAAGTTCGGTGCGCAGTGACATTGTCATAGTATGGCCAAAAGAATGGGAGAAATACACACAGAGCTCAAATGAAATGAACTTCTCCATCCATGTATACTCAAACTACGAGTGCTAAAGCTAAAAAGGTAGAATAAGTTTGTCTCTCTATCATGTACACACACATACACACACAATATTGCACTCAAGAAATGTAGCCGCATAGCAAAACCTAAGCTAAAGTAGAATCAAGTGAAAGTATGAAAAATACTTTTACAAGGAAGCACGTACATAGTGTCAGTACATTGTATGTGTGCCTATGTGTTGAAACACTAACTAAACTAAAGAGATGAATTGTAATAACTAAGTAGGTAGTAGGTTGCAATATACACTTCATCTTTCTATTTATATTTATAAAGTTCAACTGCTAGAACACTTTGCAAAGAAACTAGTACATGAAAGCACATGCAAGCTACACCATTAACATCCCATAATTGTGTCATATACAACTTTCAGAACTTTCCCAGGTGGTACATGAACCTTGTTAGGTAGCAGTCGTTTTGTTAGACGTAATTTTAGCCCAAGAACATCCATACCTATCTAAGTAGTTTTGCTAGTGGCAGTTCACTGTGTACAACAGGGAAAAGAAAGGAGAAAAACGAGAACACTTTTTCTTTTTATTTGGTTATATAATACCATCACACCAACAACTAACAACTCAAGCCATGGTCGCAGTGTTATTCAGGAGAAACCATCAGAGGATAACATTTCAAGGATGTAGGCTACTGCTACAAAATAAACAATTACCAAATCCAATCTAACTGTTTGTTCTACATTATACATTATACAAGATACATAATTATACCATACCAAGAAAAACATTCACTTAAATATTTACTATATGGATTACATCAATACTATATTACTCTCTCTCTCTCTCTGTCTAACAAAAGCTAAGGCAATCATCTTTCAAAGGCAACTTAGCAAACATCCATCTATCTATCCATGTATGTCTAAGTACGCCAAATATCTCCAGTCCAAGTACAAGAAGAATTTAGCCAAAGTTTACAAATTCATTCGCTGTCAGATTATTTTCTTCTGTGCACACGTCATCCATTCCAATAGCAAACTAATGTTCAAAGAATGATTACTTAACAGGTACCTACTTCCTACCTAGGTATACTTGCAGTTTGGTTAGCCGCATAGCACACACATATAGACGAAGCACATTATTAAAAATATCATTACCAACTACGAATCTAATACAGTTAGTATGTACATTTCTTCTATGCATTAAGTATTAGCTAAACACTAAAGCTACAATATGTATATGTAGGCTACAAACAAACAACTTTCATTTCACGTCTGTAGTAATAACAGAAAGGGATGGGTAAATCAATAATTACTACATGAATCTTATGTTTGTGTTGCACACACAGAGTTTACAAAGCTCTCTTTCTTCTCCCTGTTGACTCTCGTCTTACCCACTTTCTCTCTTTAAGTAACTAAACTATTACGTCTTTTTTCTATTTTTACTGCATAATAACACGACCTTAATTTACTCAGTCAACTCTATCAACAAAGAACTACACGTACGTAAGCTGGAGTCACTCTTTAAGAATTCCATTAGATAAAAATAAGTAGCTTCTACGAATATAATATACAGCTGCTCTACAATACTGGATGGTAGGAGCGGCAAATGCATAGACGTCATTCTGTCTGTAATATTCTGATTACTATGTCCTTCGGTTGTGTCTTAAGTCTTTCTTACACAACCGAATTTTTAGAAAGTGACATTTCTCCACATAATATTATAAGTACTTCTTCAATCTTCAGCACTACTAATGTTAGTTGAAATATAATGTTTTTTGGGAATGCTAATACAGAAGTATGTAGAAATGTCAAGATATATTGAGCATAGGAAGGAGAATGAATTGGTCACCTAAGATAAGTTCAAATCCAACAACTTAACTTACTTTATGTAAGTGCTCTCTGCGCTCTGCTTTGGTGCTCTACTTTCCTTTGTGTCCTTCTACACAAATAGAAATACCACTTTCTAGCACAACCCTTAGACTACTCCAATATACATAGAATACATACACAATGGTTCTTCCAACACAATTCTGTTCAAAAGCCATCCTTTTCTGGCATGCCTAATAATTACATGATGATATAAACCTTTTAAAGCACACAGTAGATTTTAGATTGCATTTTTACTGTCGATTTTATATTCCACACTGCCACTACCACTCACTCAGACTTCGTTGTTCTCCGGGATGCTTCCAGCATGTGATTCCATCCATTCCATCGTTGAAAAGAAAGTCATGCATGCGAATAATGTATAGAAAAAGTTAATGAATGAACATTATGTATAGAGAGACTTATAAATGCTTATTCTCATTTCAACTTGCTTGGCTCTTCGTGAGATGAATCATTATTGTTTATTTTTCCTCCAGTGCTAGATAGTTTGTTACAACTGCCATTCTTCTAAAACTAAACAAATGAAAGTCATTTTCTACAAACTTGTTTGTAGAATGAGTTCCAGTTAGAACTATGGGTAAAGGTACCTCCTACTTTCTGCATTGTATATACATAGACACTTACAAAGTTCATGTGAATCCATTTAATGTAAATTGTTGGATTGTGTTTTGTATTTTATGTTGTTTCAAAGTAGAATGGCTAGAATACATTTTTAAGTCAATGACTTTAGTTGGTAGATTCTTTCTCCGTGTTTCCGTTTAATTGCTTTTGACAGGCTTTTTGTGCATTTTCCGTTGATACACAAGCGTCACTCCAAAATGTTTGAAACGCTTTTAGGTAGCTTAGCTTGATATCAATTAATCATGCAATATGCATCGTGCTATGTATGCATGCATTGGGGTATTATAGTTATTTACAGTGTCATAATTAATAATGTCCCGTGAAATTGCATGGTACATACTTATCAAATGCTTCCATTATTTGTTCATTTTACTTTCAAAAGATTTACAATGAGTTGCTTACACGCCAGTTATAATTAAGAAAATTAATTGTAAATAGTAGTCGAGTATTGAAGATTGAAATCAAAAGTGAAAGTCGGCTTTGCTTTTGACATTTGAAACGATACGCTGCTGCGGTTTGCGGGGGCGGTGTAAGCTTTACTTAGTGAGTTTTGGTTCCAGATTTATCATTTTGACTGTCTGTGCTGAAGTTGCTGTGGTTGTTGCTGCTTTTGGAAGAGCTGGAGATTGAAATATTGACTTGATTGGTAATTGGACGCTTTTCAACTACCCTTGGGGCGGACAAAACCATCACTCCTTCTGAGGTAAGATTGCATGTAATTGCTTCAGGCTTTACTCCACTCGGAATACCATACCGCCGAGAAAATTGTCGGGAAACATGAGATGTTCCATCACCGTTCTTTTCTTCGTGCTTCCCTGTAATCACTATGCAATTATCCAACGTTTTCACTTCCAATTCTTCGGGCGTGTATTGTTGCACGTCAACTTTCACCTGCAATACAAAGAGTAATTCAAATTTCAATCATGACTATCCAAGAATCAAGTGTGGATAAAGAGAGAATGATCCGAAAAAATTCAATTGTTGTATTATCAGATTACGGGTTATAACTGGAATTTTTTATAATTAATTGGAAAGTTTTGAGCTGTTGATTGTTAAGAACAATGGATAGTTGATGATCAAAAGTTAGGGTAATGAAAAGATAAATGTTTTATAATTTACCGTGAATTTTTCGTCATCGACTATAAAATTTCCATCGCTTCCAGGAGCCTGAGACTGAGATGTAGTACCGGAAACGATTGTACTTGTACCTGTACTTGTACCGGTTGTAGTAGGTTTCGCTGATGTAGTATGTTCCTCACGGGTGGTACTACTTTTCTGAGTTGTGGTAAAAGATGCTGGAGCAGATGAGGTAGATGTTGTAGTGTTGAAATCCTTTCCAAAAAACTCTTCACTGTGTTGCTGAAGATTCTTTATGGTGGAGTTGAAAAATGGGTCTTCACGAAATGGGCTGGATACGGTAAACATTTTGTATCTGAAAATGAATGCAAATTATTATTTCGATTCTTTCGTTTATGGTCTAAATGAAATATTATTTCAATATTTTCAAAAAATTAAGCTTACATTAAGGATTATGTAATCTTCACTTGTATTGAGAATTTGAGACGAAACACTGATTTTGCTCAAAGAAGTGGCTGTCGCTTGTATCGTATGTGTTTGCTAGGAGTTTATTTGAATTCGAGATAATAAAGAGGTTTATGAAAATACTTTCCCAGATTTGTGTAATGAATTTTAGTTGAGGTAAATAAGTTGTCTTTGCTTTTGGTGTTATCTCAAGTGATGGGTTTCTGTGAATGAATCGGTGAATATTCCTGGCAGCTTTATATATTCTAAAGCTTCCTACTCCTTTGCAATAAACTGAAGCTAGGGCTAGTTGCCAAAAACTGAGACAACTTAAACGCATACGTAATATCAAATGTAGATATGGGTTTAGGTTGTTAGTTTATATGAATACATGTGTAAACGATGAACGTACGAATGTACGTATTCTAAAAGCGCCGATTCATTACCTAAACTTTACATCTACTTTACAAATAATCTTAAGATGATGTGTCACAGTCAGTTCTGTGTTGTTCCTACACACATTCTCCTAGATGCTTCCATTTACTGAATTACTAGACTAGGATCTTCTATTTCAACCGAGATGTGTAAAACTTGCCTTCTTTGTGGTTCACCCACACAAAGCGGCTCACCAACCACTCGCACTCTATCCATTTTTTCCTCCACAAATCAGATGCCCTTATAAAGGCAAACGGCATGCAGTTACAGATACAGACAGAGCTGCCACAACACATTATTATTGCCTTTGATAATGATATTTACAGTATTGATGAAATATGCTTAATAATGGGAGTATATTATAGGTGGGTAGTATTGTGTAGTAACAAAGACTACCTATACTACAAGACATTATGCTGTATGTTGTATGAATCTTTAGGTTAATGCATAGAAGCAGTTCATACTGTTATGTTGGTACAAAAGTTCAATGTTTATTGTCCTTACCTCTTCTATATTATGACAATTAATAAAGAATTAAGCCCCTGCTCTGATTTTGTCATTCATAATGCTGAAATTGAAATCTATACTACACACACTATATTATTGATCACTTTGGGGATTCAATAGATTTGACCAGTTCAATTCATAACAGTAAGCATATGAAAAGAAAACGAACATTTAATTAATCATGACAGCATCGGTATTAGTATGCTTATTCTTAAGGTGTATTTTAATATTATATTTACATAGCCAATTAAATGGGTAAAGAACTTCACTATTGATGCTTTATAATCTAACTTCATTTTAAGCTCCCTTGGTCTTATGTGGCTGTGGCATGTGATGGATGATGTGCACTGTGCAGTGTGTCAGAAAAGAAGTCTCACAAAGGCAAAGACGTAGTAGTTTTATAAAAACATCCCTACATGTACTCGTGCATATAATATTCACATTTCACAACGACACAACCTTACAGGCCTTACACTTACACCCACGCATAACCTCATGGATCCACAAGCATCATATCAATATTCTACTTGTACTATAGTTGCACTACTAACTCCTGGCATGGCATGGCACGATAGGAATAGTTCACATAGTACAAACACTTCTGTAGAATGAATGCTATTTAATTTATCTTTATTGCATCTCGCGTCCGATCTGATACATTTTATACACATGACTGACGTGTGGGTGTACTATGTGTTGGTTTACACTTTACACCTTATGCTATATATGCCTTAGACCTAGACCCGTGTGTGGTGTAGTATGTAAAGCAGTGTACAACTGCTCTAGTATCTTATACCGTGAAGTAATAGAGGTACAACATGCTTTTTTCAATTTTAAGTTTATAAAATCATAAATACACTTCCTTGCATCATTGCAATTTGTAAACAAACTCTAACCCCACACTTACGCTTTAACCATTTCAGTATCAAGTTTAAGGTCGAATCTTACGTTCAGTAAGCAGAATGGATAATATCAATATCAGAGAGACAAATGCGATCTAAGCGTAGGCAGCTTTATGGCGTATTTCTAAGAGAATGAGTAATCAGTTAGTAATGCAAAGAACTTTATTATAGTACGTGACATCACTTTATTTCTTTAACTAATTGAATCAATTATAAATCGCATCTCTGGGAATAATTGAGTAATAAATATTCGCGTGTTTGCAGCGTGGGTGTATTTGCACAAAAAATTGTTTTTCACTTGATTCGAGCATCGTACTTCATACAGGTAACTTTCCAATTGAAGCCCACGGAAACAATGTACCATATTTTATAATACCTAGGTATGCTTTAGTTACAACAATGGGTTAATTAATCAAAATAATCTTCAATGTCTATATCAGGGTTTAGCAAATCTTCCCCGTAGGAACTTAAGTCAATTTGATTTAAAATTAAATTCTCAAATGTTTCCTCTAAGCCTGTTTCTCCAATAAGGATCGCTCCCTGCACTCTCCAGTTGACGAGGACGAGTTTAATATATTCTAGATTTTTGGTACAACGTATTAAAAGGTGCTGTCCTTCTTTATCTAATCCTTGACCGTTGTAGAGACCCAGAAGAACTACTTTGAACCCAAAAAATCGCGTTACATGAGAAAACATCTCAAAACAAAAATCTAATTCAAGTTCTTCTTCTGACACTTCTGGATTATTTTCCATTCTATCTTCATTTGCTACTGAATGCACCATGCTTTTCCCTGCGAAAAGACCCATTTGTCTTGCTTGTGTCCAAAGA
>JAQFYB010004548.1:0-16013 GCA_034694085.1 Pogonognathellus longicornis
AAATCTCCTAATTTCCTCACCTGTGAAATCATTATCTGATTAACAAAGTTAATCAGTATCCATGGAACCACCTTGGGATGGTCATATCTATCTGATGTATTTAATCCGATTGTTTAAAACCAGGCTTAGTTCTGCTGGAAGGAGAAGATTGGAAAGAAGTAAAACGATTTGTGATGAAATGCTTACGGGATTTTGGGGTTGGTAAAAAATCGATGGAAGCTTCGATACTTGAGGAAGTAAACCAAGTGAAAATATTTCTAAAGTAAGTAGATCGCACACGATTTACATGGTAGATTTTGGCTCTGCTGATTTTTCGGATTTTTTTATATGTATTCGGGTAAACTTGTGGGGTCATAAGGTCATTGACCCTAATGACCTCTACGTTCTGACCTGCCCAGTTGTACCTCACCATTTTACTCCTTAGGCAAAAGTAAACCACATTTTCCTCTGCCATTTTCTCTTACGACCCCTTCCTGGGGGTCATATCGTGGATGTTCCATTTCTCGTACTCAAATGCAAGGGATTTCGTATGTATGTATGTATGTTCAATTTATTCAAATGTCAAAATATCTTAGTACAAAAGTATTGGTCTCCCTCAATCAGACACCGAGAACATAAATTCGTTTGAATAATGCTCTACTCCAGATACAGGCCAGGTCGCAATCATTATTAGCAGCCAATGACAATTTGGCATTTGATTCGTGACAATTTGACCGACTCCAGCAGCCAAACCAAATGACCTAGGGATTCTGACCCTACTGATACGAGTTCCTTGAATCATGCTCTACAACATAAAAAATTCCGAAAAATCAGCAGACCCAAAATCTGCTATGTAAATCTTCTTAATAAATTATGTCAAGTAGGATGATAATCTCATTAGTCATTAGTTAAATCAAGGAAATATTATGAAGATTAATTAAATATCAGAATTTATTTCACAGACATTTACATTTTTTGTAAAAACTGTTGGATTGGTTGCATTCTCCAGTAGATACCAATAGTGCTCTTTTAATAATTAAAAAAATATTTTGAAATTTATGATTGATTTAGAGAAAATACAAATAAACCTTTATATCTTAAACCTCTTATCGAAATCGCTGTAATCAACGCACTCTGGTACATAATGACAAGTGAAAAATATGATATCAAAGATCCCATCAAACAACGAGTGGCACATGTTATGTCCAAGTAAGAATTTAGAAGTTCATTAATAATAATAATAATACATTTAATATCTAAATTTAAATTATTTTTTGGTAAACTCATTTCTCTTAACAATTCGCAAAACCCAAAAAGTCAACAGCTTAAAAAATAAAAAATGCAATAGAAAGAAACTCTTTATGAAAATCCATGGATGATTCATCCATGATGAAAATCGAAATGTATACATTTTTGGTGGAAACCAAGGATGATTGTTCTGTTTAAAATTTATAAAACTTTGAACCATTATTTGAAGTGGACTTTCAGACCAGAATATAATTGGTATGGCTGCTTTTCTACCATGGCTTTCTAAATGGGCACCTAATTTCTCGGGTTACAATAAAGCCCTGGAATATTTTGGAGCTCCTGAAGATCTCGCAAGGGAAATCATCAATACTCACGTAGAAAATTATAAACCCGATAGCGAAAAGGACTTCATCGACCTTGCTCTCAAAAAAATTAATGCAACCACAAACCCCGCATCCATGTTTTACCAACAAGTTGGAAGTAATTTATTTTACACAAGTTTAAATTGATATCGATGAAATTCTAATTAATTTAAAATGAAAGTTTACTCTTTTTTCCACATTTTATTTTGCAGTGAGAAATCTTCACTATACTCTAATTGATATTTTTTTCGCCGGATCTGACACACTTAGCTCAACCCTTGGATGGGCATTTTTGTATTTATCTCTGTCGCCTGATGTTCAAAAGAAAATTCATGATGAGATTGACAGTATTGTCGGAAGAGGCAGAGTACCAACTTTAGATGACAGACCCAGGTATAAACATTGCTACATTAAATTAATTTGAATCGTGATTAATTTAAATGTTGAAAATTCAGAAACCAATTAAAAAAAGAAAACCAATAAATTAATTTTTAAGTCTATTGATTGAAATAAGTTAATAAAATTGATACACAATTTATCTTCAATATTTTAACAATATTTTTTTTTAGAATGCCATATACTGAAGCAACAATGTTCGAAGTGCTTCGAAAATCTTCAATGGTCCCTCTTGGTCTTTTTCACACTTCACTTGATAATTTTTCATTCGGAGGATATGATTTTCCCAAAGGAACGATTTTTCTTGCAAATTTATATCACGTTCTTCAAGATCCAGAGTATTGGGGCGATCCTGATAATTTCCGACCAGAGAGATTTATCAACGCAGAAGGAAATTTCCGAAAGGATGAAAGAGTCATCCCCTTCTTCACAGGGAAACGAACTTGTCCTGGAGAATCTTTGGCAATGGTGGAGTACTTTTTATTTTTTGCTGGAATCATACAAAACTTTACATTTTCTTTGGATCCTAATTCTCCAGTACCGGATATCGGTCCCAGATCAGGTTTTATATTGCCTCCCCCTAATCATCAACTTTTAGTTCAGGAGAGATTAACTTAACATTTATCCTCTAAAAAGAAAATACGCGGAACATTATGATTAAATTGTATCATAAAAAACAATAATTTTTCATTGCAAAGTTATGTAATATGTTAGGTAATAATAATATTAAATATTTGCGATTGTAAGTAATATTTTTAATGTAAGTTAAACAATTATTAATATGATGTATCAAATAAAAGGTCAAGTAAAGTCGAATCTTACGAAATTCTAATTTTTATTACTTTTCCACATGTACATGTGTTGAATCCCTTCCTGATTTTGTTGACAGTTTTTGAATCAGAACATTTTGAAACTAAATAGTTTGAATGACTATTAAATTGGTATAGGTACTATATAAGGCAACCTATGCGAATAAAGAAATAAAAACTTTGTACTTGAAAGTATTTGAAAACGTGTTAAACATTTATTTGAATTAATTTAAAATTGAAATATAATTATTATCACTAAATATATTTGAAAAATATATTAAATCCATAGTTTTTATACTTAAATTGGTCATAAAATTACTTATCACTGATACACACGCCAAAGCATAGATATAAATGCATTTAATGTACCTAATAAAAAACGGAGTATGTATATCTATACATAGATCGATAATTAATACATAGCGATATTGACACGAAAATATGTAATTATTATTTTCACTTGTTTGTAACTTCACATTATTTCTTTTGTTTTTGGAAGTTCACTCAAAATGATTTTTCTACTTCTTCTTTCCCTTATTTCTGCACGAGGGTTGAAACCGGGTGATTCCTTATGAAGTGCCTCATGTTGTCTTAGATTAGTACCACAAGAAAGTTGTTTACCACAAAAAGAACATTGATAAATCTTCGTACCATGCTTTAATAGTTTGTGATTGTACACACTCTTACTATGTGCAAATCGCTTTCCATCGTTACAAATGTCACATGTAAAGGCTCCTTCCCCTTTTTCCTGAATTTCTTTGTGACACTTTAAATGTGTTCTAAAATGGTTATTGCGTCTAAAACTTTTCCCACATTCTTCACAAACATACTTTGTCAATTGTTCGTGACAGACTTTATGTTTGTTCAGTTGTGATTTAAAAGCAAATACCCCTGGACATTTTTTGCACGCAAATTTTTTCTCTCTTGCAATGTGAACTAATTTTTTGTGTTCCAACAATCTCCTCGACGTAAGGAAAAATTTAGAGCAAATATCACATTGTTTAGGTTCCTCGCTGTGAGTTAATAAATGATTTTCAAGACCTAGCTTGGATGAATATTCCATGTTACATTGATGACATTTCATTTTAACCCGAGGAGTACTTGCACAAGTTTTAGCAATGTGTGCCTTTAAGGCCCAAGTGTATATATTAACACCACATTCTTTACAAATTGTTCTACATTTGTTTTTTTCTTCTTCGCTTGCATGCTTATATAGTTTGTGACGCCTTAAAATTTGTTTTGTCTTCACGACTGCACCACAAATATTACATTTGGGATTTGCACCTACTTCATTGTAAGTCTTCCTTTTCCTTCGGATTACTGAAAACAGATATAGACGCATTTTAAAATAAAAGTTTTGGGGCAGTGCGTCAACCTGCCTCAAAAAATCAGCTGCGCTGATTCTTTTAAAATGGTTTGGGGCGGGGTAGAGCTGCCCAATAGGGCAGCCCCTGCTCGCCCGGTATTCAAAATACCGAAGACGGAAGAAATGGACGGTCCGTTCGTAATTTTGGTATACTCGTCAAACATTTTTATTAGCTCCACCCCCAGGAATGTTGGCCTGGTTTGAGTTCGGTTCATCAAACAACGAATTTTGCAATACCCCTGATCCCCATTGAACCACAGAAAGTCAGTTTGGGACTATGGATGGAACCTACTAAGGATGTTTTCAAAATTGTGAAAACTATTTTAAAATTCATTGATAAATAATGTTATCTACCTTCAGTAATTTTCCTGTCGGATTTAGTCACATTTTTTGACAAGTCATTTTTGACGCAGCTCCCTGCAAAATTAATTAAATGATGTAAAAATGATTTTATTTTAGCTAAATAAAAAATGAGTCTTGTTGTGCACTTCAATTCTTACTTAACAAACAATATTTCTTACTGGTCCGAATTTTTCTAGAACTAAAACGCTTTTGCTTGGTACGCCTTTCATTTTTCGGTGAAAATATCTCCTCATCTGACAACCATTCTTCTTTTATGGGAAGCTGACGAGATCTTAGACTTTCTCTTACTCTTGAGGAAGCAATCGATTCTTCTGAATCTACTGATGAAGTGTTATGAGGATTAATATTGTCAGAAAATTTCGACATTGGGTCATATTCATATTTAGTTTCTACTGAATCAACTTGCGATTCAATTGCATCATCGGCTTCATGAAATCCAAAATCATTAAATAAAGCTGTTTTTTCATCTCCATCGTTTTCCTCTTGTGGAGTATGATGTATGACTGTCCTTTAGGCTTTCAATTGTTAAACTATTTCTATTCTGCTGGAATTCTTTCACAAGAGAAGTCGAATGACACGAATCTTCAAAGGGCCGGATTTAGGCAAAAAGTGCCGGCGTGACGTCACACTCCGTCACATCCGTCACACCCCGTCACACTCCTGGAAGTTACGGAGTGTGACGTCACACTCCTCCCGTCACACTCCAGGATGTTACGGAGTGTGACTGATATGAATTTATAACAAATGGAAGGTAGCCGAGCAGATATTGGCCAGCCGAACGGTTTACCAGGCAAAACAATCAATTGAACCCCCAGAAACCCAATTAGGTACTTTAGAATTTCATTATAATGGTTAGGTCTAGGTTAGGCCGGGGTGTGGGGTGAAGCCCCATGGGTAAAACTTGTTACGGACATTAAAATAAATAATTCAATTTACATAAATTGACTTGGGAATTTTGAGTTCATTTAGGGGTGTTCTGGCACATATAATAATATGCCCGACAGATATAAATACAGCATATAAATACATGACTCATAATTTTCACGACCGTAACAAGTTTTACCTGTGGGGCTTCAACCCACAGCACCCGGCCTAACCTAACTTAACCATTATGCATTATAATGAAATTCTAAAGTACCTAATTGGGTTTCTGGGGGGTTCAATTGATTGTTTTGCCTGCCTGGTAAACCGTTCGGCTGGCCAATATCTGCTCGGCTACCTTCCATTTGTTATAAATTCATATCAGTCACACTCCGTAACATCCTGGAGTGTGACGGGAGGAGTGTGACGTCACACTCCGTAACTTCCAGGAGTGTGACGGGGTGTGACGGAGTGTGACGTCACGCCGGCACCTTCTGCCTAAATCCGGCCCCAAAGTCAATCCACTTTCCGCTTTCAAAAATGGAATTAGCCATTGTAATTTTTAATCTGTCTTCTGTTTATAAAGGTATTAATTGTTTTCAAGCCAAACCGACAAGGAATATTTTTTATAAAAATGATTCCATTGTACCCACTCGGTCATATAAAGGGATTGACGGATTTGACGGATTACAAAAAATACATATTATTATATATATAATATTATATGCCTTTTTTCTGAACATTCCGACCGAATCAATGTTCTATTCAGTCTCTGCTTTTTTATCTGAAGGGCTTCGCTATCTTTAGTTCCTTCATTCGGCATTCATTCCTTTTGTGTCTTTTATCGGGCATTTTAGTTCGAACAAAACAATCTGAGACCTCTAGCAGCAACCCGATTACTTTAGAATTTCAATTATAATGCATGGTTAGGTTAGGTTAGGGAAAAGAGGAAAAGCCCCGCGGATAAAACCCCACGTGAAAATTAAGAGTCATGTTGTATTCATGGCTGTCGGTCATATGCGCCGGAATTCAAGATTCCCAAATCATAGCATATTATATTTTGTAAATTAAAGTATTAATTTTAAAGGAAATGAACGTAAATGAAAATGGTTAATTTTATCATACCACAGTGCAGGCGCGTATCCAGGAATAAAAGTTGGGGGTGCACAGCAGGATTTTTTACAAAATTGATTTATGGTAGGGCGAAATTCGCGTATGAATCCATAATAGCACGTTATATACAATTAAGTATAGTCAATCAATATAAAAATAAAGGGTTGGACACAATAATTTCGTAATAATATTATAAAAGTTTATTTCCATTTAGCAACAAAAATCGATTAACAAGGAACAATCATTCTCTATAAATACAAACGCACATATAATTTAGATATAATATATAACATGTTGAGAAATACTGATAACTTTACGAATACTTAGTGTTGAAATTGTTGTTTTCGTAGTCAGGAATTTCATTGGAATAGTTCACCTTCTTCTTGCCATTGTTAGTGAGTATATTTTCGATCTTACTAATTTTATATGTAGTTGTATCCGAAGAAGCCTTTTCCGGGATGCTGGTTGCATTACTATCCTTTTTTTCATCTTCCACCACATCCCAGTCTTTAAGTATAAAATGTGAACCTTTTTCGGCTATCATAATAGTGGGGGCATTCGTATTGCCCACTGTCAGTACAGGCATGACGGATGCATCAATAACCCTTAACCTCTCGGTCCCTATAACCCTTAATTGCGAATCTACAACGGCATGCTTTGAATCCGCTTTTCCCATTGCACAGGTTCCTCCGATATGGTGCAAAGACACTGTATAGTGTCGTATGTAACATTCCCAGTACGCGTCACCTCTGAAAGTTACGTTTTCACACCCCGGAAAAACATAAGGAGTAAAATGTCCGCCGACCCTTTGAAAAGCCGAGGTTTTTTCAACAAGTTCTACCGCCTTTTTAACTCCCTCAATAGTAACTTTAACGTCATGGTCATTGTCCAAGTAGTTTGGTTGAATTTTCACTCGGGCGTATGGGTTTGAACTTTGAAGGGTTATTTCACCTCGAGCATGAGGTCTTCCGTTGGACACTATTTGGAAAAACGAATCTTTTCCCTTCGCATGTTTGTAGTAAGACTCCATGACATCTCTTCGTAAATTAAACGCGTGAGAAAGATGCTCCACAAACTTGTCGTAGACGCTGACTCCCAAATACATTAATTGTACATCGGGCCAATCTCCTTCTCCAGCAGCTTTGGCTTGTTCAGAAGCCATAAAACCCATGGCCATTGTTCCTGGAGTAGTAAACACTCCAGTGCCTTCAGAAAGAAACTCTGTCAGTTTCGCGGTTTTCAAATCCCGGTCCACTAAAACAGTTATAGATTCATTTGTGAAAAACGGTCCAAGATAAGTGGAGGCGTGATCCTGTAGGTTTTGTCCAACGGGCAATTCCTTCCTTATTGGGATCTAAATGTCATGTTAAAAATAAGTGTGTTAAAATGTGACAATGGTAGGAAAAAATGTATGCATAATATAATTTACTAATCTGTCATTGGATTTAGATTTTCGTCATACACGTGTAATCGTGATTCATTGATTGACAAGACCAATAAACTAAATGCGTTTTATATTCACTGACTGACAGGCACGTAGCCAGAATTATAAGTTGGGGTGCACGGTAAGTTTCTTTACATAATTATATTTCTGGGAAGGCAAAATTTCAATATGGGGTACAAATGATCACGCGGATGCAGAAAAAATGGGGTCAATTTATGTCAAAACTACAACAAAATGAATAAAATTTGGCCGATTTTTTGTCACCTATCCCTGGCTACGTGCCTGCTGATTGATAAAAAAAGACTGGGCGACTAGAATAAAATTAATTTAGGTATAAAAAATAAACAGAAAAAATTGAAAATGTTGAAGTTTCGATTTTCAATAAATTATGGAAGTATTATTACTCCTAGAGGCTCCAGTTCAGTTTTCGGTCCGATTCCCGATAGCATTAGGATCTTGGGAGAATGTATTGCTCCGGCGGAAATTATTACTTCTTTGTTTGCATATGCATGTTTTCGCATTCCGTGTCGGTCATATTCTACACCATAAGCCTCGTTTTTGTCACCTCTGAAAAGAATCTGAAATTCGACATGAAAAATGATTAATTAATGCGTACAACCCAATTCACAAGGATCCAACTAAAAAGTACGACGAGAAATTATAGTTTGGTAATTAACTCATACTTTGTTGACATGTGAGAACTTCCTGATTGTCAATCTGCTCCTTTTCCTAGCAGGCATAACGAAGGCTTTGTAAGTTCCAAAACGACGACCGTTCTTTACAGGTGAGTAGACTATGTCAAATCCTAGTGTAAAAAAGCAGTACATTTTTTGATGAGTCACATTCTTCATTTTATTATAACGCTAAAAATGTATTGGTGTGAGAAACGAAATTGTTTTTGCAAAACACAATGTGCCATTATTTTGCTATTTGTATTGTGACACATAAAACATTATGCAAACATATTTATTGTTGCAAAAGCTAAAATCAATCTAATAATAAATTAATGATCATTGATATAACATCAATATTCATAATTTCTGGTGCATAGAAAAGAACACATTAAAATAAGGTTTGTAACCTTCTGTGTAGTTTCCATTGAGATCGGCTTGTTTGTAGCCCAATTCTTCTGCTGCATTGACATAATACTGACCAGATCCAATAAAAGCAGGTTGTTGTATTCTCATTTCGCCTCCCCGTCCGTGAGTATCATCTGTACAGTGAAAAATGTAAAAAACAAAGTGCAGTAAAGTGTGCCATCATTTATTCTAGCTCATTTGTGACATGCACTGGCAATAAACCTGTTTCGTGGTTTACAGTGTAGTAGTATGTGATTAAAGTACCTACACATAAGAGAACTACACTTGGCTCTATACAGTAGTGGTGTAATCAGTAATAAGTTAATAAGTAAGGATGGTGTGTAAAGGTTTAAATCCCACTTCAATAGCCTGAAGCATGTGTGTTGTATACTAACCCACAAACAAAATAAGTTGCAGCACTATGACTATTGGTATTATATCATAATATGCAGATTTGTTGCTGGTATGTTCTTTACTTGTTTTTCTTATATTGCTCACTCACAATAAATCATGCTCTGCTTAACTTTTACATTGAACTTGGGACTATTCAAAATAAGGGAAAAAATGTTCATTCGTGTTGCCATTCGGGTAAATCGAGTACATTTTACCTGCAGAGTCAATGTGCCGTAACACACAACTGTTCATTACAGTTATGCCTCCTATTCCAACTTTTTTGTTCTTTGCTCCTCATTAAACTTAAAGATTTACTTCATACTTTGACAACTACTTACCTTCTTCTGTCATATAAAAAATAACTGGGTCATACCAACATGATATGTGTGATATGCTCATTACCTGCGCTCCATTTCCCTACAAAATCTTCAGTTTTCTTAAAATATGGCAGGACACCATCGTAGCTCCACTCCGGATCCCCAGTAATTTCTCCCCATGAGTCAAAATCCTTTCGATTTCCTCTGGACTGCATTAAAACTGCCATATCAAAATTATATTTATGTCGTATTTTAAAATCAAACACAAAGAAATAAAAAATATTCGAATGTATTTAAATAATAAAAATGGTAAGTTGGATACTACAGGGTGGGTAATAAATAACCGTTGTAACCGTAAAATAAACCTCCGTATTCATTTTTACACAATTAACTGTTTTAATATAGTTTCCTTTATATAAGCAAGGTGGGAAAAAATCGATCAAAATTTCTCAAAGAATGAATTTTTTTCTTGGAGCACTAAAAGTGTAAAACATTACGAAGCTATATATAAAAGTTGATTAAAATCGGTAAAAGGTAAATCTTAAGGTAATGTTTTTGAGAGATTGTAATTTTTTCTCGATAAAAATGTTGCCAAAAGTCAACGAAAGTTTATATTGAATAATAAGGTTTTGGGCGATTCCAATAATTATAGAATAAAACAATATTTATTTCCCACCCTGTACTTACAATTCATATTCGATGTCCCTCCGAGAACTTTTCCTTGATTCCACAAAGGCTCCTATGTATTTTGTCATCATAAATATTTTAATGATACTAATACATCAATACCTTAAATATTTGTACATAATGGTACATTACAGCTAAACATAATATATTAATCTATTAACAGACAAAATCTATAAATAAAATTATATATTTACCCGGTGATTTAAGGCAAATGAAGAATGTTTTTGGGCAACCACCCTATGTTGCCAATCAATTTCTTCATAATTTAAAAGAAAAAATGAAAACAGCGGAATTGACTGGAGTGGATGAGGTTCTCCTCCAGCTTCCAAAAGTAAAACGCGATACTTTTCAGACAGTCTTGATGCTACAACTGCACCCGCACTTCCGGAACCGACTAATTGTTTATAAAGTATCATTTGCAGAATTACAATTAGTTGTATATTTTTTAATTTCGTAAAACTCATAACTTACCAACAATGAAATCAAAAAAGTCCCCACTGCTATCGCTAAAGAGCATATCCATTTTGTCTGTCAATCGGTCCATGTTATTCCATGCTAAAAGATACACAGACATGGATGCCATGATTCCGTACAAAACATTTGGAAAATAATTCACTGAACCCGCAGTATTCGTGGCTGAACCAGAGCGTGCTAACGCTCGAAGCAGAAAAGTCATGTCGATATAATTAGTCAATCTGAAAACTTGAGAAAATTCTAGATTCACAGTTGATCACAAAGATGAACTTAAATTATAAATGCTGCACTTAGAAACTCACAGAAGGAAATCATTAGTTCATGTGTTTATGCGGCTGAAGTAAGTCACTAACTGACACTACATTATCTCAGAGGCACTTCTATTTTTCTTTGAGACAACAAATCCAAGGAGTAGCTACTTTGTATGTAACGAATAATGATTTTGAGTGCTTGGGAGGAGTGCGTCATTTTAAACCTGAATGAAGTCTTCAAAAGTATCTTCAACAGAATCAGAGTAGCGACAAGTCTTCTCTCTGTACTACAATGAATGCGTACAATAGAGACGTCAAAAGGTACTGATTTACCACGGCCTAACCAATATAGGGTTTAAGTACAACAGTAGGTTTAAAAACATACTTCGATTTGGGTTCCTAGTAAAGACGTAGATTCCAGTTCGGTTTGGGTTTCGGACTTAAGATTGTAATTGGTTCCTGACTCAAACTTTAGCTACATTTCAATAAGAGTGTGGATTTACAGTTTAAGACAATTTAAAGCCAAGCCTGAATAGTTAAACCAATTAATTTGCAATTAATTATCTACTCCTGGTTTTTAAATGACAGGGAAAACCAATCAACCATAAAATTATTGTAGATGAAATTAAATATTTTTTAAAGTTTAAAAATATAGTTAAAATATTAAAATTAAATATATTAGTTACAAATAGTGATAAAGGCTTTATCAGTAAATACTAATTTGCAAGAAAAATTTTATTGCAAATTTTCTAATTAAATACAAAAATGAAAATATTTTTTGATATTGCAAAATATTAAAAAATACATTTTAATCCAGTTCGGAATTAAAAATGAGTAGATTCGGTTCCTATTTTAACAAAAATATTCGGACTCCTTGCCGGCTCTTACTGTACAAACAAAAAGAGTCCCATGTCCGATTCAAGTTCTGATATAAAGTTTGCGGTTTGGTTCCTAGGTTTGTCGTTTTACGCCTCTAATGCGTTTAGTAAGCTACAATGAGATTAAAGAAAAAACAAAAGTAGTTCATACAATCTTGCACCGCACCGCATCGTATTAACAAAATAATGTCATTGTATTTCCACATCATATATACATGTAAACTTTGTAATACATTTACTTCTTCGAAAATATTTTCTTTGTCTTTACTTTAATCCTTCATTGCCTATCAAGGTGCCTATAGCTAGCCGCCGATGTCTTCAGATTCCTGAATAATGTATGATGAGGACTAATAGATACAATAGAGTAGGTAAGTATTAATACAATGGGATGGATGGATATAATATATTTACTCTGGTAATTGATGAACCATATTATTCTGTATTATTGGATATTACTATGTAGAGATATATTATTCATTTAGAATGGAGTTAGTAACTACACCCACTCGGATTTCCCGATGTTGGCCTTGACCCATGAAGGGGCAGGGCTTTTATTATTGTTTCTTCAGATTTTCTCTATTCTACACACTTTTTAGTCCACATCGATCAGGGCTTGTCGTATATAATTTTTGTGGAAATAATTAGCAGTGTGTGAATAATTAAGTTAAGTAGGAGATAAAAAGAAAATTACTTTGAAGTTACATATTCACTCAAATAAAGCAAATTTTCATGTATTTTGACAGAGCGCTTTAAGCGATATTAATGTTGTGTAACCATGTCATGTCATGGCTCATTAAATGCGCAAAACGATTCTCTACAAGTTATGTATAGTGGTTTATTTCTGACCTGTGAATGACCTGTGACATTTTGAATCAGGGCAGGGTTAATAGCCCCAGAAACATAATATGGAACCGACCCATTTTTAATAGGCAATTATTTAACCCGATTATAATTTAGGGTCCTAGGGCCCCCAGATTTCCTGGGGACCCTAGGTCGCCAGGAAATCTGGCCGAGACCCTCCCCCCACTAGGAAATGTGAGAAAGCCCAGGAAATTTGAGAAATTCTATGAAATCCAGCCGAGCCCCCGAAGGTGGCGTGGCTGGATTTTAGGAAATCCAGTCGCGCCCCCGAAGAGACAGCGGCTGGATTTCAGGAAATTGGACAACAACCAGGAAATGCAACCCATTTTTTTAGGAATGAGGTAAATGATCAAAACGAGAAAGTTCACAATCAAATTCTACATAATTTTAATATTAATTGGATATCACCAAATTTCATTTCAATTCCAAGGAGATTATAGGATGAGGACTGAGAGAAAAAACACCTTG
This sequence comes from Pogonognathellus longicornis, assembly GCA_034694085.1. Lineage (NCBI taxonomy): Eukaryota > Metazoa > Arthropoda > Collembola > Entomobryomorpha > Tomoceridae > Pogonognathellus > Pogonognathellus longicornis. Next base: position 13,350 of record JAQFYB010004548.1, read on the forward strand.
CTATCCTGGCTTGCATTTACTAATTTGAAATTCCCAGGAAATGTATAAAATCACACCCCATGTGGGGGCGTGTCGTTTATTTCGGATTTAGAATAGGGAGCGTGGCTTGGATTTCGGGATTCAGGGTCCCCAGGAAATTTGGAGCAGACTACCCTGCCCCCACTAGGAAATCGCCGACGGGTCCCCAGGAAAGGACAAATTCTATCCCTGTTCAAAATAAATGGAAATAGTTTTAAAATCATTATTAATTGTTTACATACATTTACACATAACAACTTTATACATTGAGGATTAAGGAATTTAAAATATGATAAAAATGTAATTCCGAGCTCACAAATTAAAATAACCGTCTAATTTTCATATAATGATAATAGTTCTCATTTCTCAATACTATTTTTGTTAAATTTTTGTTTAGTTGTACCACGAGAAGGATGAGGAAGAATTAAATTTTGGTATTAGTGACTTCTTATGTTTAAAGACAGCATGAGGTTTACAGAATAGAGTGCAATTATTTCCAGATATGTGAATACACTGGAGCGTTTGAAGGTATAGAATGGTCCAACGGATAATCCCATTACTCGGCAACTGGCGATAGTTTTTCTCACTCGTAGGATATGGTAATCTTTCCAAGATTGAAGGAAAATCTGTGACTTTGTGTTCACCAATGCCGCGTAAGGTAGGCCAAACGACTCAATTATGATCAACATGGAATCCATAAGTGGAACTACCAAGAAACCTGGCATAGGAATTAGATGTGGCATTTTGACACAACAAAAGGTGCACAGAATCGTTAGTAGTGTGGAGGCCGACACAAAGATTATGACAGGTCCGAGGGAATACATGTATGAGTAGTTGAACTCCCAAGTAATTACATTCAGAGTCCTGTACAAATGAATAGATGCCAAAGGGTGGTTGCGAAATTTTGACTTTGTCTTTGCATACATCTCCCCTTTCATTGCTGTGCGAGTTGTTAATCGAAGCCAAAAGGTGCTCATGATTGCATATGATATCATTAAAATTACGCAGAACAGTACAGGAAACCAGCAATGTAAACGGAATAAACGAAAAATGGAACAAGTAGGACTCTAACAATGAGAAAGTCCATGAAAGACAATTTTGTTTCCAATAAATAAACGGTTGGCGTCAGTTTGAATGTCACAAGGCAAAAAGCTACGAATATACTTGTGCCCAATGCCATGAGTGTCATTAGCTTTATTAAAACTATATAAACTATTTAAATTCTATAAAATACATAATTTTACATAATTATTCTGTAATCTCGTATTGATTACATATTATTATATATTTCTGTGTAATTAAAATTAAGAAAAATATTTTTGTTATAAAATTCAAAAACAGATTTTTACATATTTGTCAATTTGACAGTTTGAACTAAACATTGTAATGACAGCTTTTACAAACACTTACTGTTTAAGATTGAAAGAAAAATATGCAGCATATATAAAAGGAAAGGAAAGTTACATACCAATGAATTTTGAGTCCACTGCCAAAATTCGATTTAAAAATGCTACGAAGTTTGATAAACGCACAAAGAGAAAGATGTTGAAGAATATGGATGTGGTTACAACAATTGTAGATACAACAAAAATGACTATGTAGCCAGCGTGTAAAGAAGGTTGAAATATTTGATACACCAGAGTGCCTAATGTGTAAGGATTAAGCAAAATCATAGTAACAGTAAAGAGAGCACACACAATAAAACGGTGTTTATCCTTAGAAATTTGGAACTTTCTTTCTATTGGGGACCATTCAATTACTGATAACCTCAAAGTTTGAGCAACGTTAAAATGTTGGTCCAAAATTGGGACTAAAAGTATGGAGGCCATTTTTCAGAATTTAAAAGAGCGTCACTTTATAGAAAGATAAAGCTAGGTACCTATTGTTTTATTTAGGTAACAATTTACAGAGCCGATTTGAAAAAGTGAAACAAATTTTTTCCTGGATTTACCAATACTTCCAGATCGGACAATCATGACTACAAAATCATGTGGGAGTTCAATACAATAAAACTGCCTCTAAGGCTCCATTTTATATGAAGAACGCTATAGTCGCTGTTATGGCAAAAGAATAATGCTGTAATGTTCAGAATGGCAAAAAGGGACAAGCGAATTGTTAGTGGTTGGTATTTGTATTTGGTTTTGCAGTAAAACGCCAACCGACAAAGAATGACTTAGCTCACGCTGACGTAGCTGGTATAACAGCGACGATATTAGATTTATATTTTTTATGTAAAAAAATTTTAAACTCGCCCATATTTTGTTCAAGGTAATTAAACTACCGAATGCACAAATATTTCAATGAAAAGAAGAAAGTATCTGAATTATCTGATTGAAATACAATTTCTATAAAGAGTTTTGACCATTGTCACAATGTAGCAATTTAATTTCATAATGTTATAATTCCACCCCTACCGTGTCCTTTAGATAGATAAAATATTCCACAGAATTTATATTTTTGATAGGTATTTTTGGTAATATTATATGCCGTGCGTGGTATACCATAACCATATTGTAAAAGCCTGACTGTACAAAGAATAGATATTTACATTTACCTGTCTACTCAAACTTATAATGGGGCTTTTCAAATGCTCGAGGTTAAAGCCAGGTAACAGGTTAAAATCTGTTAAAAAGTTAAAAGTTAAGA
>JAQFYB010004549.1:0-16010 GCA_034694085.1 Pogonognathellus longicornis
ACGAAAGTACAGATACGTGTACTTTTGTACAATTTACACATCTACACGACCAAAGTACATCGCCTCGGTGAACCCCTGGTGTCTTTGTGTATCTGACTGAAAGTAATTAAGTAATTGAGCTATCGTGGTGACGGTGACATAAATACAAATTATTATTAATTATTCACTTACCTATCCAAACGTTGACCGATACTGTGTGACGAATTTCCGATGGGCCATCCCCTGAAACCACAACGGTTCTGGTTTTGTACATTTTGAAAAGTCATAGTGGCCTTAAACGGGTAAATAGCAGGATTCAAAGAAATTGTGACATAATGTTTTCCATAATCAACAGTGTGCCTAAAAGTCCCTGCGACTTCGTTTATGTGATAGTGTGTATAAGATACAATTATTGGTCCCCAAAAAGGTTTAACCTTAATTTCTTCGAAATACAAATTGAAACCAATTGGAAGCTTTGAATCGGTATTGTTTGAGTGATTAGGCAGATAGACTAAAAATATAATGGGCCCCATTAAAATATGATCTTTCCTGTCTCCACTTTTTCTACAAGGATACAAAAACATATCGACCAATTAATATCTAAGCAACAATAGAATTTGCATGATCATAAGCAATTTAACACAAAGAACTCACAAGTTTACAGTATTATTCAGGTTTTCCATATCACTGCGAACACTATGAAGGGCGATTGCATCATTTTCCTTCATTGTGTCACCTAATAATCTCATACTGATATTGGACAATCCATCAACCCGTATCGTCCAAATGCAAATTGTCGTTTGTGTCCGATTGTTAACATAAGAAATCCGTCCTCTTTCCCCAACTAAAATTCCGCCGCATTCTCCAACTTATATTTCGCATTATGGGAAAATGCAAATAAAACATTTTAAAATTTCATTATTAACCTAAACTTGTTTCCAATCCTCAGGGCGTTTAACGTCCGTAAAAAATCAATTATTTTCGTTTGTAAATAGTAAAGCGGTAGAAATATATAAATTCCTAATATCTACTGTCACTGTACTACATTATGCATTATAATGTACAGGGTGTTGATTAAGTGACAAAAAGTATTCTGAAATCTATATTTCGCGAACCAGAGGGAATTATGAGTTGCGTGAAACATCAATCGAAAGACGATAGACGACATTTCAACAATCATATACGATGTCTAACTTCAATAACAATTAATGTAATACGGTCGGAAAAATACTTCACATTTAAATGGTCCTCCACCATGTTAAAATAAAAGTAAATATTACTTTGAATTGAAGTAGTTCATGCACGGCACCTACCACGGAATCATGAATGGGGATCAATATCAATCGAAAGGGGATAATTTAAAGGTCTATGTATGGGATTCCTACCCTAAGTTTAATGTAGGTGAAACAATTGCCCAAGAAAAATGGGTCGATTTCATGTTTTGTTTTGTTTGTGATATGCGTAGGCAACTTAAAATGAAAATTACCGTTGAAGTCTCCCCTTTGGATTGATATTGATCGCAATTAGTAATTCGGTTGCGGTACATGAGCTACCGTAGTTCAAAGCAATATTGACTTTCATTTTAACATGGTGGAGGACCGTTTTATATGAAACTATGTTCCGACCCTATTACATCCCCAAATTAGACAACCCATCTACGAAAATTATTGTTGAACCATCGTCCTTCGATTGATTTTTCTCACTATTCTTATTGTAAATACTTATTGTCACTTAATGAACATCCTGCTGTATATATAATATGTGCATGTGATATTAATTTTATCTCTATGAAGACTTGAAGTTTACTTTCGTGAGTTTTGGTTTAACTAAATGAACTTTCATTGATAAACACGTGAACTAACAAGCCCAATTATTTTCATAACACAATTGTTAGGTATATGAAACCATGACTCACCATTTTGTGTCCATGATATATTAGCATTTTCAAAACGGCTTACAGTTTTTCCTGACCTTTCACCTAATCAAGAAAAATATTTAGCTAAATTAATAAATATTGCGTAGTTATTATATAATATTTATTATATTTATTAAAAGTATAATACAATCAACCATTTAAGATGAACGATTTTCCCTTGGAAAGATATAAATAAGCGCTCTCAACCTGCAAACGTAAATATAAATTTTAATTATCTTAATAAATTGATAAGTAATTTATGATTTGAATTACTTTAGTGCATAACTACAACCACATGGACTTTGAGAAACACTGACATTACTAAAATTACTCTAAAAATCAGCATTATATGGTCGCAGTGCCGTAACAAGCCTGTCCCTGACGTGGGCAACATAGGGTAGATACAGTTAGAATGACTAACATCAACAAAATCCAAAGACGTTATACCAATAATTTAATCTAAACATCACAGTATCAAAATACTTAAATTATTATATTCTAGATTTTGATTTAGTTCGTCCAATTTGGCAATAATCTCAATTGAATGACTCTTAAAATTAATACTAACATTGTGTGTATTACTTTCTTTTCCAATTTGTAAAAAAATATGATTACATTATCAAACCTTGCTAATTTTTGCACTTACTTCATTAGATTGTATATTATTTCTTTGAAGTGAGTTGATTTGTCCGCTAACATTTTTTAACAGTTGAGTATTCTTTGAAATCTACAAGTTATTGACATATTGCATTAAAATCTTACATTGCAATTTCGTATGAGCATAATTAAGGGGGAGTGCACACATTTTCTAGATATGAAAAGGAGGTTGCAGGCAATTTGAGCACGACAAAAACTAAACGTTTTTCTCAAACGTACCCGAAAGCTCACATTTAAAGTTTCGAAATTTTATTGCTTGAAGTGTAAATTTTATTTGAGTGAGGAAGCATACGGTTGACAAATTTTATAATACTTATTCACAATTGAATGGAAAAATACCCAAAAACTCGTTTCAGATGAACTGTAATTTTTTTTTCTATTTAATGATGGGGTATAAAATTTTCCGAAAAAGTTATCGTTATACATCTATCTCAATTCGGATGGGATTGACATCTGAATACATGGAAAGAGAAGATTATGCGAATTTTCAAGGCTGGAAATAATAGGGAGGAACGCATCGAAGGGACAGGTGCCAAAAAACTCAAAAAATTATAAGTGATACCAGTAAATTTAAATATAGAATTTTTATATTAAATTTATAAAAATTATTAAAATTATTGGTGTAGACAGTGTAGAGTGCGATACAAACTAGAGATGGAAATTTGGATAGTAGGCGTTAATGGATAAGCCGTCCGGAACCTGGGAAAAATATTTTAAAAAAATGTAAAGGGTTCTTGTCGCGTTCGGTGTGGGAAAATCAATTTTAAAAATTCTATTAAGATATGCCAAAACAAAAATAAAACAACAATAGTGCATAATGTGTTCAGTTATGGGAACAAAAAGTTACACTTTGTTTAAACCTAAATTCCTCGTCCTTGATAGCCTACAAGAAAGCAAGGCATATACGTTGCAGGATTATATTTCTGGGATTTAAAACTCGTTGAAGTGCGGGTTTCGGGCTTTAAATTTTTCGGGGTTTTGTGGGGAGGGGAGGGGTTTAAAATGCTATCGGAACGGGTTTGGGCGTATGCGTAAACGGGTTCGGTTTGGGTGGGGTCTAAAAAATTGTTGTACTTCCCAACCCTAATACGCACAAAATAAAATCAATGTAAAATAGGTTTCTATGAAAATTATATTGTACAAATCATAGCAACGTTTTACATTACATTTAAAATGTGCCTCCGCCAAGGATAACTTCTGGGTACGCGAATGATTAAAGTGAAAGCTGTTCATACAATACGTGATATTTTTTATACAAGTTCATTCATTGAAGTATACATTACTTTCTAACATTAATTTGTAAACACTCCTCCGATCCGCATTGAAATTTGTGGCAAGAGTTATGTGCAATTTGTGCGCTTCCCGTTAAAATGCGCTTAAATAAATTAAAAACATATCATATTGATTTTACCGCTTGATAGAGTGCTTCTATTCGTCGTTTCTGGAATGAAGACGAAGGATATTAAGTGATTTATTTGATGACCGTAACTGCATTTACATTTAATCGTAAATCACCTAAAATGTGTAAAGTGTAACTAGGTGTTTTAGGTATGGACTTGGCAGCTATGGGACATAGCTAGAAAATTGATTTTACTATATCTCGTTCATTGAAGATGCATTTTATAATTTGTTCTATATATAGTGCTACAAAAAATCGTAGTACGGAGTTTTTAAATTATATTTTTACGGGTTTTAATTTGTCTGTATGAATGAAAAGTTGCATAATATAATTTAAATGTTTCTCTTCAGTTTGGTTCAAAATGATTTTAAACTAATGGACAATATAAAACAATTTTTGTAAAAGAGATAAAATGTTAAAAGAAAAATACAGTAATATTCTTGATTTGAAAAAATCTGGATACTGTTTTCTTCCTTATAGATACAGTGTGACTTTTAAGTAACAATAAAATTTTTGAACAATTAAATCTCCTCATAAACAGGCCGAATTATGAGTTGCAATACTTAAATATACACGGAGGGATGGGATTTCAACATTAGGCCAATTATTTCCACAGTATTACATATTGCTCAAGTTACCAATTTGTTTGTGAAAAGACGTTGTAGTATCGTCTTTTGAATGCTATTTATTGCAACTTTTAATTCTGTCTGGTCTTTAAGATATTCATATACAAAAATTTATCTGTAAGGTCCATAGTTTGTTTCACATAAAATATATTTATAACGATACTCAAGTGCTTTTTATATTTTACAGCACATGTTATTTCATTATAAATAATGTGTGGGGGACGTCATTCAATACATACCTGAGCTATTCATACTTTATTTAATTTACAATTTATTAAGTGCTTTTTGCAGTTAAGATTATCATTTCTTTGTTTCCTAGTATGCCTACCGTTAAATCTGCAATTAAAAATAGAGTAAAATCAAATTTAATCATATTGAATTCACTGTCAATTTTTTAATAATAAGGAAATAAAGGATAGAACATAGAACTATCCTAACTTTCATGTTCAGATTACTTGTTAAAAAACTTAATTCGTAGAAGATTACGTACCTTGCTGAATTGATTCACTGGAGGATCGTTTTATTTTGTTGGAGTGCTTGTTGTGTAGTTGAGAATCAAAGTTCTCATCAAAATTAATTGTTTCCTGAAAGTAAAATGAGCGCTTTAACGTATCCAAAATATATTGAGCACCTACTCTGATATATTTAAAAAAAAATGCAACACATTTTTGATCTTCGATGGTAAAGCTTTATTGAAGTCATTATTTACCTTTTCGTCATGGAATGCTTGAGAATGTATTACATTTTCTCCGACTGCCTCAACCCAGAAATGATCGTTTGCAAACAAATTTAATAATATTACCAGAATTGATATAATTGCACAATGAATGAAATTCATTTTGTGGAACATTTAAGAAAATATTAAAATGGAAATTATGTATGCAATTCTCAACTAGTGTATTAAATAAAATATTAAAATGGAAACAATATGTGCAGTTCTCAATTTTTTTATACACAAATACAAAAGTTGGATTTCAAATTAAGCCAGTTAAATAGCAATGTTAAAATATTTTGCAAAAACTGTATTTTTATTGAATCATTTATCCTTGGTTGGCTTCCGTTTTACTGAATCCTACGGAAATATATTTCTGCCGAGATATCAGTACTTAGTATTTTTATTGTGTCTACATATTATAATATAGTATTTATATTATATCTCATACACATAAATATGGATATATTCATTGGTACAGTATCTTATCAATGTGGTTTTCCTTTTAATGAGTTCATTTTTTGCTTTTATACAAGGAATTTACAATCAGGTTAATCGGTATGGCATAGGCCTACCTAGCCAGGATTTGGTTTCGGGGGGGGGGGGGTAAGCTCAAAACATGAAGAATATAGTATATGTACTAGTACTCGTGCGAAGCTAGAAAAATTTGAGCAAACTCCCGTACCAAACCATACCAAACCCCTGTACCCCTCCCAGGCTACGCCAGTGCGGTATGGTATTATGGTATATACCTAACTAAAAACCGTAGGTGCCATAGAGATATCGAAATGAGCAAATTTCTTGACCCGTAGCAACACACAGGAAACAGATCCATTGTATTTGGAACTTGGCCTAGCAAGTTGGCAACGGTTTTGTAAAAATAATTAAGAACCTAAAACAAACCAGTATTCAAAAAACCCGACCTTGACGTACTGTTGTAATTAAAAACAATGTTAGAAACCTTTATAACTACCACCAATTTGTTTTTTTTATTTACAGCTTAGTGACACCCTCATTAGATTGAAACTAGCGAACGAGCCAATACCTTCAATGAACTTGTTCTATTTTAAAATTTATAGACCGAACAAAAGCTGGAGAATTGTAGCCACAGGTTTGCCGTTTTTATTTCTAGCCAGAATGTGATGACGATGAAAAATAAAACATGCGAATATAAATGATAAAATATGTCCTTAATTTTTTTTAAGCATGACTGATGACATGTTTATGTAATGAGTATATTCTGAGGTTTACATTTTACATATATAAAGCGTGCAGACGAATAATATGATTTTCCTTCTAGAGTCTACGGTAGTATAAATAGATACCGTAAAACTTCGAAAGGAAGCGGAGCCGTTACAACTTACAACAATTGCTGGCAGAATAAGTAGATTGCGCAACTTTAACCAATGCCTTTGAAACAACGCTTCTAACTCAAATATTCTCTTCACACCACCTCGTCTAATTGAAGAACGTTTCTATTGAAAGCCCCCGCTTGTAAATAATGTTTTACGGTGAACTACTTTGAAAAATTATAACTAATACCGAAATGAACCGTTTAAAAACCACAATATTGCGTCAATAACTATTACTTGGTAACTTTCAGGATACACTACTACAGCAAAATTAAAACAAAGCCTACGCATGTAGAAATTCAAGTTAAAAGTAAAAGGCTTTACTTCAATACATATACAGGTACTGTATGAATTGAAGAATACTCTGAAATGCCGCAAACCACAAATTATTTATTAGTTGAAAGTGTTGATGTTTTAATGATTAAGGTATTGTATTTATAAAGTTGTTAATAAGCATACATGACTAGACTAGGTGCTTTGAAATTCAACTAAAATTGATGGTTTCCAGTACGTACAAATAAATGGTACGATCCCAATACCTTTTTGCAACATTTGCTTACATCAACCATTAAATTTGAAATAGCACAATCCAAATAAGTTTTAAAATTGCATATTGAATAATAGCGGTACTAAAATTTGCTTACAAATAATTTTATTTCCATTCATAGAGTGTACAGAGGTATTTTTACCAGGGAAACTTGAGTCATCTTTGTGGACTGATCGTTTTATTTTGTCAGACTATATACTACGCAATAGAGAAACAAATGTCTCATCCTTTTCTGTTTCTTAATTGCGATATGTGCGAAAAACTCCATCAAACACTTAAAGTAAATAAAATTACAGAAATGCTATAATTTTTTGTTGCAATAGAACAACAATAACATATATTGGGGTGATTACCTTGGTGCTCGAAACTACTTGAGAAATTATTGCACTGTATGCATGCGCAGCACAGAGCTAGCAAAATGATTGATTGTAAATTTATTTTAATTTATTGCAAATTACTGTAGTGATTATTAGTGTTGCTAAATAAGTTACACCCATTTTGATCAAGCCTGAAAAACAAAATATACCTATACAAAAATATGAAACACTCTCATCTCATCATTCATCAGGTTGTTTAATGATAATTGTGCAGCATATTACACCATCGGTCATTTATTCCCCTCTTTAGTGGTCAAATCGTGGACTTTCCATTTCTCAAATACAAATAAACGGGTTTTCGTGACACATTGACCGACTCCATCGGCCAAACCCAATCCTTCAAGGGATTTTGATCCTACCCATTCGAGTTGCATAAATCATGCTCTACAACATATAAAAAATTTAGAAAAATCAGAGGAACCCAAGTCCACCATTTAAATCGTACGACCTCTTTTATTAAAAAGAATAATTAATTAATGTTTCACAAATTTCAATCATTTTATACACACATAGGGTACAGATAGTGAATGAAAAACATCATCATACTATAATTGTTTTGCCGCATACAGTTGTCAGTAAAGTGTCAATACAGTGACCAACAGGGTTGCCAGAATCTAAGAATGAAATTTGAGCATGCTTTAGAAATGTGACAAAATTTGACGAAATATTGTATTTAAACATTAAAAAACATGCACAATATACGTAATATTTGGAAAGATTTAGTAGAAAGGTTAAATGAAAATGGAAATAATAAATAGTTATGCCAATTTTTACTTGAAAATACCATTATTTTGGCATTTTAAAGACTTTTGAGTACATTTGAGTATGATTTGAGTATTTTGGCATTCTCATGAGAATTTTGAGGATGTAGCTAAATTTGAGTAAAATACTCATGATTTGAGTATATCTGGCAACCCTGGTGACCAATAAAGTTAGCATAATTTAAAATCTTACTACATAATTATTATTTATTATTTATTATACCATAAAATGATAACAAATTAATATTTCCATACAAAACTAAGATTTTGTATCGTATAACGAAGTACTCGAATAACGAATTGAACCATTCAAACTCATGTTGCAAATAAATTTTCACAATCTGGTTGAATTTTATAGTTTTATGTTTTGAAGATTACAAACATTATGTAACTATACAAATAAGTGATAGCTTATATAAGCATTACGATACAATTGTATTCCATATTAATAATACGATTTTGTATGTTAAGTTGTAAGCACATAGTTATTTTTATTTATATACATTGTTAGTATGCATCTACCTAGTTATAGATATATACATTGTCATCATTGAAAGTTCCTTAGAAAAAGCAATGAGTATTCCAAATTGTTGCCACTTCTAATTCCAATGTTTCAAAAATGCAAACACAATTTAAAGTCAACAATATAAAATACCTAGCTCGCACTGTATTCAGCAGCTTGTACAAAACGAAAATTTAAGTAGGTCGTATATATTTTAATTGACACGTAATACAGTAGAAATAATGTGACAATAATTAATGTTTTAATCATGTATGTAAGAATTCAATTTTTCATTACATTTGTATAAAGCTGTATTAATTAAAGTTGTGTGGGAATTCATATAATTTTTAAGGGTGGATTAATATGGGTGATTTTGTATTTCTAATGCAGTTTTAAAATTAATTCATAATTAACCTGTATCACCGACTGTGGGGTATACTATTGAATAGCTTGGAAGAAAGTTGTCTAAACAATCAAATTTTGAAATGTTTGATAAGCAAAAAACTTTGAAAACATATTACTTATGTGAATGCTAACAGAAAATGACGTAACTATCACTACGCTTTGTATAATTTTAATTTGTTAACAGCGACACAGATATTGTTTTTGAAACTGAAAATACAAATAAGAAGGTCAACAACAACCAGTTGTAAAGTATTGTTCTCTCATGCAGGCTTCCACTTTATTTCGAATCCAGCATTACCAGGGTCTTCCATATGTATTGAAAACTTTGCAAATATTGCGTTAAAGTAATCTGTGGAATTACTTAGCGGCATTTCGATTCCAACGTCAGTCTCACAATCCCTGTTTCAGAAAATGCGAATATATTCAATTTTTATTTTACTGATAATTTAATTTACAACTACAGATTGAACTCTATACTAATTATTCTCTAATACTCTTTACAATGCCCGCTGGTTAAACTTTCAATCTACAAAATGGCGTCCTTGTGTATTTGACTGAAAGTAATTAAGTAGTTGAGCTAACGTGATATAAATACAAATGATTACTTATTAATCACTTACCTATAAATAGGTTCACCGATGCTGTGTGACGTATTTCCGATGGGCCATGCCATGAAACCGCAAAAGTTCTGGTTTTGTAAATTTTGAAAAGTCATAGTGGCCTCGAAAGGATAAATAGCAGGATTCAAAGAAATTGTGACACATTGGCGTCTATAGTGGCCATAGTCTACAGTGTGCCTAAAAGTTCCTGCGACTTCGTTTATGTGATAGTGTGTATAAAATTAATTTATTCTATTATTCTTTTATTAAAGTATCTAACGATACTTTAATAAAAGTCAATATATTTTGAACTGAAGTAGTTCATGCACCGCACCGGGTTATGAATTGCGATGAATATCAATCGAAAGGGGAGAATTTAACGGAAGTTTTCATGTATGGGATGCTTAACCTAAGTTCAATGTTGATGAAATAATTGCCCAAAAAATTTAGGTCGATTTCATGTTTTGTTTCTTTTATGATAGGAGTAGGCAACTTAAAATGAAAATGTGAAAATTAACGTTGAAGTCTCCCCTTTGGATAGATATTGATTGCAATTCGTAATTCGGTGCGGTGCATGAACTACTTCAGTTCAAAGCAATATTGACCTTCATTTTAACTTGGTTGATGACCATTTTATATGAAGCCTTGTTCCGACCATATTACATCCACAAATTAGACAACCCATGAAAAATGAATGTTGAATCATCGTCTTCGTTTGATTTTTATCGCATCTAATAATTCTTATTGTATATACGTATTGTCACTAAATCAACACCCTGTATATATAATAAAATATGTGCATGCGATATTAATTTTATCTGTATGCATATTTGAAGTTTCTTTTCGTGAGTTTTGGTTTTAATAAATGAGTCTTCATAGATAAACAAGTGAGCTAACAAGCCCAATTATTTTCATAACTCAAGTGTTATATACGAAGCCATGACTCACCACTTTGCGTCCATGGTATATTAGGACTTTCAGAACGGCTTACAGTTTTTCCTACTGAAGAAAAATATTTTGCTAAATTATAAAAGATTGCGTAGCTATTATATAATATTTACTATATTTATTAAAAGTATAATACAATCAACCATTTAAGAGGAACGATTTTCCCTTGGAAAGATGTAAAAAAGCGCTCTCGAACTGCGAACGTAAATTTAGTTTTTAATTAACTTAATAAATTGATAGATAATTTATTATTAATCTGAACATTACTATTTAAGCCTGTATCAAAGTACTTACTTTATTCATTTCTAGGTTTTGATTTAGTTCATCTAATTTGGTAATAATCTCAATTGAATGACGCTTAAAATTAATACAAACATATATGTATTACTTTATTTTCCAATTTATGAAAAAAATATCATTAGATTACTAGACCTTGGTAATTTTTGCACTTACTTCATTAGATTGTATACTCTTTCTTTCAAGTGAGTTGATTTTTCTGCTTACATTTTTTAACAGTTGGGTATTCTTTGAAATCTACAAGTTATTGACATATTGTATTAAAATCTTATATTGCAATTTCGTATCAGCATAACTAAGGGGGAGTGTACACATTTTCTAGAGATGAACAGGAGGTTACAGGCAATTTGAGCACGACAAAAACTAGAAGTTTTTCTCAAACGTACCCGAAAGCTCACATTTAAAGTTTCGAAATTTTATTGCTAGAAGTGTAAATTTTATTTGAGTGAGGAATTATACGGTTTACAAATTTTTTAATACTTATTCACAATTGAATGGAAAAATATCCAAAAACAAGTTTCAGATGAACTGTACTTTTTTTTGTATTTAATGAAAGGGTATAAAATTTTCCGAAAAAGTTATCGTTATACCTATCTCAACTCAAAGTTGGAAATAATAGCAAGGAACGCATGGAAGGGACAGGTACCAAAAAAGTCAATAAATTTTAAGTGATACGAATAAATTTAAATATAGAATTTTTATATCAAATTTATAAAATTTATTTAAAGTATTGGTGTAGAGAGTGTATACAGTGTAGAGTGCCATACACACTAGAGATGGAAACGGGACGGTAGGCGTTAATGGATAACCCGTCCCGAACCTGGGCAGTGGGCACAATATTTAAAAAAATGTAAAAGGTTCTAGTACCATTCGGTGTGGGAAAATCAATTTTAAGCCTTGGTTTGGAATATGCCAAAATGAAAATAAAAGAACAATAGTGTAAATTGTGCATGTGCAGTTATGGGAACAAAAAGTTACTCTTTGTTTGAACCTAAGTTCCTTGATAGCCTACAAGGAAGCAAGGCATACGTTGCAGGATTATATTTTTGGGATTAAAAACGGGTTTCGGGCTTTAAATTTTTCGGTTTTATGGGGGGTTAAAATGTTATCGGAGCGGGTTTAGCCCTATGGGTAAACGGGTTTGGTTGGTTTGGGTGGGGTCTGAAAAATTGTGACCCTTCCCAACTCCAATACACACAAAATAAAATGAATGTCAAATATATTTCTATGCAAATTATAATTTTACATATACCTAATTGTAGTGTACAAATCATAGCAACCTTTTACATTACATTTATAGTGTGCCTCCGTCAAGGATAAATTCTGGGTACGTGAATGATAATAGCGAAAGTTGTTCATACAGCAGGCCCGTAGGGCGTAGGGCCTATGGTGCAAGGTGGTGCAAACGCACCAGGCCACAGAGGCAAGGGGGCCTCGTAGGCTAGGAACAAAAAATTTAGACATTTTCATAACAGTTGAAGACGAAAAGTCATGCAATAGTTATTATATACACTTGCGCTTAGCGCATTTTTTTGTTGATTTTGGAAAATTTAATGGTAAAATAGCGGTTTTATTCCCGGGATTTAATAGGATGTTGCATGTCCTGTCGTAATCTATATAATTGAATACCGCAATTCGTACCAATGTTTTTCAAAAACACAGTTTAATTTATATTTTTACTGTGAGGGTTGGTGACGTTTCACCTACAATATATTCATAGTATGATTCTGCACCAGGGCCTCCAAATCTACGCTACGGTACTTGTCATACAGTGCGGTATATTTTTGGCATACAAGTTCACTCAATTGAAGTATACATAACTTTTTTAACATTAATTTGTAAACACTCCTCCTATCCGCCTTCAAATTTGTGGCAAGAGTTATGTGCAATTTGTGTGCTTTCCGTTAAAATGTGCTTAAATAAATTAAAAACGTATCATATTGATTTTACCGCTTGATAGAGTGCTTTTAGTCGTCGTTTCTGGAATGAAGACGAAGGATATTAGGTAATTTATGTGATGACCGTAACTGCATTTACATTTAATCGTAAATCACTTAAAAAGTGTAAAGTGTAACCAGGTGTTTTAGGTATGGATTTGGCAGCTATGGGAGACGGCTAGAACATTAATTTTAAAATGTCTCGTTCATTCAAAATGCATTTTATAATTTTGTTCTATATAGTGCTACAAAAAAAACGTAGTACGGGGTTTTTAAATTATATTTTTACGGGTTTTAATTTGTCTGTATGAATGAAAAGTTGCATATAATTTGCATGTTTCTCTTCAGTTTTGGTCAAAATGGTTTTAAACTAATGGACAATATAAAACAATTTTCTAAACGAGGTAAAATGTTAATAAAAAAACCAGTGATATTCTTGATTTAAAAAAAATCTGGATTGGACCTTTCATTTTTCCTTAAAGATACAGGGTGTCGAAAAAGTGACAATAAAATTTTTGAACGATGATATCTCCTCATTATACTTCGGAAAAGCAGGCTCCGAAAACTTAAATTCAGGCAGGCCAAAAAGGCACTAAAATTGCCCAAATAGGCACTTAAATAGGCACTTAAAATCGTTCATTAAGGGGCTTAAATTGCACTAATAAATGCTTCGAAAATAAACCAAGCTTGATTTATGTTTTATTAATTAATTATTTTAATACGCAAATCACATTATACGAAGTTTACTTCTTTAATTATTGTAACTGGAATGTTGCCACAAAATTAAAAGCCTTTGGTTTTTATGTATATGAGCCGATATAATTGAAATTTTATATTATACTAAATATTTAGAGAACGCTCTACAAGGTTGTAATGGGAAGTTTTCATCCAAGATTTTTTCCCTTTATGGGTAAATATTTGGACTGTCATTTTTTAGTAATTGTTTTGAGGTAATCAAATGGGGTTTGTGAATATGCATTTTTGTCCATTCTTCCGACCATTACATGTACAATATATTGCCCTCCCGCGTCTGTCGTTTTATCACATGCAATTTATTTGGAAACAAAGACAAATCACGTCAGGCATATACAACAAACTGCCGCAACTGCTACAAGAATATCGTAGCGTATATGTCTAAATATGCATGGTCTCAACATAATGTATAATTTTCTTTTTAAAAATTGAGGTAAAACATAAAATTAAGCAACTAATATGATTTAAGTTTCAATTTTTACCACTGAATGGTATGATAAATAGGCATTATTACAGCAAAAACGGTCAAAATATGCAATAAAAACCAAAAGAGGCCAAATACGCACTAAAACCCAAAAATAGGCAAATAGGCATTTATAGGCACAATAGGATTTTGTATATAAGCGTCTAAATACGGAGTGTGCCTATCGTAGGATAAAGAGAGCCGGATAGGCTTTTACCTGCTTTTCCGAACTATGCTCCTCATGAACAGACCGAGTTATGAGTTGAAATACTTAAATATACATGGAGGGATGGGATTTCAACATTAGGCCAATTATTTCCACCGTATTGCATATTGCTCAAGTTACCAATTGGTTTGTGAAAAGACCGTTGTGGTATTGTCTTTCCAATGATATTTATTGCAACTTGTAATTCTGTCTGGTCTTAAAAATATTCATATACAAAATTTTATCTTTAAAGGGCCATATTAAGCTTCACATAAAATATATTTATAACGAAACGCAAGTGCTTTTTATATTTTACAGCACATGTTATTTTATAATAAATAATGTGTGGGGGACGTCATTCAATACACACCTGAGCTATTCATACATTATTTAATTTATAATCTATTAAGTGTTTTTTGCAGTTAAGATTATCATTTCTATGTTTCCTAGTATGCCTACCTTTAAATCTGCAATTAAAAAGTAGAGTAGAATCAAATTTAATCATATTGAATTCACTGTTAATTTCCTAATAATGAGTAAATAAAGGATAGAACTATCCGAACTTTTTGCTCAGATTATTTACTTCTTAAAAAAATTTATTCGTAGAAGATTACTAACCTTGCTGAATTGATTCGCTGGACGATGGTTTTGTTTTGTTGGAGTGCTGGTTGTGTAGTTGAGAATCAAAGTTCTAATCAAAATTAATTGTTTCCTGAAAGTAAAATGAGCGCCTTAACGTATCCAAAATATATTAAGCACCTACTCTGATATTATTTTAAAAAATTCAACTCATATTTGATCTTCGATGGTGAAGCTTTTATTATTATTTACCTTTTCATCAGGGAATGCTTGAGAATGTATTACATTTTCTCCGACTGCCTCAACCCAGAATTGATCTTTTGCAAACAAATTTAATAATATTACCAGAATTGATATAATTGCACAATGAATGAAATTCATTTTGTGGAACATTTAAGAAAATATTAAAATGGAAATTATGTATGCAATTCTCAACTAGTGTATTAAATAAAATATTAAAATGGAAACAATATGTGCAGTTCTCAATTGGATGGAATTATGATACATAACTCAAAACTATAATAGAGATATCAAAATCCGTGAATTTCATGACCCGTAGCTTTACAAACCCGTGGTATTTGGAACTTAGCCTATCACCGGTTTTGTAACAAAATTAAAAACCTAAAACGGACCATTATTCATTAAGCCCAGCCTTGACAAATAGTATTGTATATTTAATATTTAAACAATGTTAGAAACCGTTATAACATACCACATATTTGTGTTTAATTACAGATAAGTGACTTCTTCATTAGTTTGAATGTGATCCAGCAGAAACCTGGGTTAGAAATTTAATGAGTTTGTACTATTTTCAAATTTATAGACCGAACCTTAGCTGGAAAGGGTCATGGAAACATGTTAGCGGTTTTCAGTTCTACCAAACATTTATATCACAATGAAAAATAAAAATTCAAATTTGAATCTATTACAATAAGATGTTCCCCGGTCTATACTCCTGCCGTGTTATAAAATTTTCAATCTGCGACAGAAGTAAGCT
>JAQFYB010004550.1:0-16008 GCA_034694085.1 Pogonognathellus longicornis
AGTATTAAAAAACAGATAAAACTATTTTACACTTACACAACTTGGTATTGTTGGTCTTTCTCACTTTCCGGTGCAATCCATATCAGACTAACTCGTTTCTTCCCTTTGTTTGATATATGAGTCATCGCACTATTCGGTTTTTGAAAGCAGGCTACTACTTGAGCTTTGTCCGGATCGCTCTCAGGAAGAAAACTACCGTAACTGGTGTCTCCGCCGGTTTTTCTGACCATCACGAAAAATCCTTTGAACATTGTGTCAGTGGAAGAGCTGAGATTGATTCGGATGGATTCACCACCAGTTACGTTCACTTTATCAATGGCCACATAAAATGGACATGGCTCGTCTATTTTTCCTGCAAAATGTCCTGGAATCATGGTGTCACATTTCGACTCAGGAGCTCCCGTACTGTAAGAAGTTACTAACGACAAATACTTTGTTACACCGAGTATGAAAAAGCTAACGAAAATTTTGTAAATGATCTTCATGATTATTTTTCAATGAAACTTAAACTCTGACGTTCCACACCTAATGAACGATGCAGCTCGACTGAGCAACTTAATGTGTTCTCTAGAAAGTTATCGATGAAATAAGAATGCAAAGTTTTCAATGTCACGTCCCTTAAATCGTAGTTCAAAAGTATCAAAGTTCTTGCAAAGGGTTTAGCTTAAAAGGTAAATCCTTTTAGTTACAGCCCTTTTACCTTCACCTTTTATTGTTAATAATGTTGCTTTATGTACATTAAGACGTCCAAGGGACTGACTTGTATTATTCAAGTCAAGTTCAGCCAATGCAAAACTATTGCACTAAGGTTCTTGACATTTCAATATATTTACTTCATATCTACCTTTTGAATGAATATAAAACGTATTTACTTGAGAAAACAAGGGCAAGGGCAGCAAACAAATGAAAGGAACGGTATAAATGAACTTCTTAAATGGACCCGACGAAAACAAATGCAAAGTAAAGGTTATTATTATACGACCAATTCAACTAAGTAAGAACTCTTACACAAACATTGCATTCTCCTACACAAATGGCTGTTAAAAATTGAATAGAAAACTATGACACTTATCCGTATAAATAGTGCTATAAAACCAAAGAGTAAAATACAACTTTCATTAGAATTTCCAGTTTAGAACCTTTTAATACCAAACGAAAGTGAAAATTAAAAGTATAAAATCATACCACACAGAGGGTTGGTGTACAGTACACACAAATCACATACTACCTAAAGCATAAAATATAGTAATACTATTGTTTGCATATCACCCGTTTTAATGGCATCGGAATGTCAAGTGTTCATTGTGTTACCTACACCGATATTTATGCTCTTCAAAACTTAAAGTATTAAAATCCTCTGTTGCTTTCAGCGCACACAATAAAAGAGGGCTTAAAGTTGTGTATTTACATAAGGATGAACTGCAACATGAAATTTGTCATTATCGATACCATGCAGTTTGCTTTAAGTATCTATCTGAAAATAATACTTCAAATAATACTGTCTTCCCTGTCTTTCAACAAAAAAGAAGTTGCTTCTCACATGTATGACTCAAAGTAGTACCTAATACATTATGTTATGTTTACTGAATCTAGTTATATGCTTAGTTTGCTTTGTTTGAGTATGACATTTTTAACAAAAGCCTCGTATCCAAAGAACAAGTAAGAGTTCGTTTCATTGAATCAGTTCGTTACATTTGAAGAGTGCTAAACTAACAATATTAAGATTTATGGCTATGCCATGAATGATCATTTGAAATGGAAGCTTTATTGCATTTTAATCAATGTTACACACTTTAAAATGTACTTAGAAATATTCAATATAATGTCTGTATATGAATAACAACATACTTACAGCAATCAACGGTTTAGCAGCAAAGTTTCGTGAATTGTCTTTACGTACGGTTATTTCACAAACATGTGATACATACCAAAAATCAAGAAGGACGCAATGATAAGTAACACAGCTAGAAACGTGGAAGATTGATTTTCCTTACGAAGCGCTTTTAAGTCATTTTCCTGATCTTGTAATATTTTCCGGAGCGCAGCAACATCTTTTTCTGTAGCCGTTCTAATAAAGAAAATAAGCAAATTATACCCAAGTATATAAGTGAGATTACTAATAGCGAAACAACTCAGCAAGCCACGCCAAAAATGTAACTTGCCAATTGCTTGCACATAGTATATCAGTAAACAAACCACATATTACATGAATACATAGAATCAGTTGAAATAACTAGTCTACTGCATGTAGCATTTTATGCTTTTCATGGCTACGTCGTGTCGGTCGTTAAGTACATTAAAGCGTATACTTTAACTTAGGAGACTAATTGTAACTAGTAAAATACTAAATGTTAACAGTCATGTAGTGTAGGTCTATTACCGCTCATCCTCCGTCATCGGGCGAAATCGTAAATTCTTTTCTAGGACTTCCAAACGATGGTAGCATTCCTTCAACTCCTCCTCTGTTTTATCAAGCTAAAAAATTAAAAACATTTCACCTATTTCACAAGAATTGGAGCACCACCATGTTTTGCAATGAACTATACGAACTACAAACGATACGAGATATAAACAAAATCTGCAGAGATATGCACAACACGACAAAACCAACACCACAAGTAAATAGTACACAAAATATATTGTACCTATACAAAATCAAGAATGAACATTAACACACAGCTTGCCAAAAGAAACGCTCATAAAAGACACACAATCTCTAATTAACATACCTCAGACATCACGGACCTTCCTTGTCCTTTGTTAGCCATTTAGATACAGACCCGAAAGCGACTCCGGAGATACCTAGATAAAAATCGTGAGAAAAGAGTATTGTGACAGTGACTGATAACAGACGGACCAACAGCGAAAGTCTGTCCTTTCCCATACCATTTGACATTTCCTTACACTTTAACAATCACAATAATCTATAGTTAGCTATGTGTATGTATTACTTCTTTACACTATGTACTATACGTATATTAACAGTTAAGGAAACAATGGGTACCGCTAGACTGACTAGACTACACCCATTAAGATGCATGTGCCATTTAAGACTAATAGAACAGCCAGACTTCTATAATTTCCTGCATTTACACATAGGTTTACTACTGGAGGTTTAAGTTGCTGCACTAATTGCCGTGTTGGCAATGCAAGCCACGACGGAACCTAGTGACTAGTGTTCTGTGTTTATACATCTGTAAAATGCATATGGCGATGAAGGGAAATCCAAACAGAAAATCAAGATTAAGTCATGCATTGCATGCAGAGCAGTTTATTGTTACTGCAGCAAGAACAGTTTCCTATATATTTTGTCGGGAACCCCTAAAATTGTACATATCCTTATACATACTATAATTTATTTCCCTTGCTTGATTGCTGTTGAGAACGAAACAAGCAATAATCTTATACCGATGTAACAAGATCTTGATAGGTAGGTACACAAAAAACTGCTGCTTTATGGTGTTTTTACAACGGCACTGCCAATTCATTCCACATTATTCCAACTTACTTGGAACCCTGTCCTCAAAATATAAACCAATAGTTACAATCAGTTTGTCTTCACAATCAAAATCTATTACTAAAATTGGTTAAAAAATCTTAACCCAATATTTTACTTTCCTGTATTCGAATTTTCTAAATTACACACTTTGCAATATTACATTTTTGTTTGATCATACCAAACAAATTATGTGTATGAAAATGTCAGTATAAAATTTTATTACTGTGTTTAATTACGAACGATTAGAAGATTGGAACATTCAGATTTACTTTTTATTGATTGAAAAGTCTGATAGATACAATACTGTATAGAAATGCATACCTATACACACAGTCTAAGGACTAAATGAACGCATCCATAAAAGTTTTTGCTGCTAAATGTAATGCATCCCTTAAAGCAACTTGGTTTAAGCAAGTGGATTACTTAGAAATCCGTTTATATATAGGAAATAAACGCATGTTTCTATTATGACGAAGGGGGATGTACGTACGGCACGAGCATTTAAAAGATAGATATGACGATATGAGACGATATTATTTGGTCTTTGTCGTTCTATATTACAAGTTTACAACTTTCTCAAACCAAGCCATATGTGATCCAATTTCTCTGGAAATGTGTGGAAGCTTGAGTTAAAGTTAAAAGAACTAGTTCTGGTTGGTATGGATTTCTTGAGTAACGTTTCGTTTTTTACTCATGCCATGCAGACTGAGAAGACTTCTACGAGTTAAATAGTAGCAGGAGAGAAGCGAACATATAAGAAGAAATGCATATGTATATATCTAAATCTAAAGCACCGCATAAATATAGACAGGAGGACAGAATGATGAACGAAATGATGTTAGTATACTTTAAAGCTAAAAACGTACACCGTACACATATAAATGCAGCACTAAAGCAAACTAAAGAGACACATGAAGACACACACCAACTATACAAACTACAACTCTGTAGTTTTACGTTCGGTTCAGTGTGGGATCATTATTAGGTTTCTGCATACTGCCAAATTCTAATTTTAGGTGCTTTGTCCATAAGATAGACATAAGAAAGAGGTTTAACTTTACAAGCTCAGTTCTATGCCGCTGTTTTCCTACTGTAGAACTGAGCTGATTTTATTCGGAATCTCATCTCTTAACACGCTAAGTCTATCACACATGCATTGTGCTGCACTTAAAACAACTCAAGACAAAGACACAACCATCCATTGCTAACTGCACCGGTCTTAACTCTAACTTTCTCTATTTCTAAGTGTATTTCCCTATATTCTCGTCCGTTCTCTATTGCTATTCTATAGATTCTGTAGTGTAGAATTTTCAGAGCCGTATACGACAACCACAGTTAAACCGGACGCACTTTTGAACAGCATATTTAACCTTTAAGGTATATATTTATTGTGTCAATGTAAGTACATAGATTGATATTATTTAGAGATAGGCAATAACTAATTTAGGAATGACACATCCCGAAGAATTTAATTTGCTTTAACTACTTCTAATTAATGGTAAGTTGGTGAAACGTGTGGGGGAAAGTTAATTGTGTGCAACAAGAAACAATAGAAATATACACAGAGAGCTAAGTAAAGTCAATCTCGGTATATCAAATTAATTAAGTGTTTATAACACACTTCCTATTTTTGATTTCGAGTTCACGCTACGGAGATTTACAAGTGATTCAAATGAGCCCTTAATGGGACAGTTGACTTAATGCGATGGTGAGTTGTGTGAATAGAGTATTTTATTGCACCTGTGATTAGTGTTTACTTTTATTAAAGGTGCTTCTCAACTTTACGCTTCTTAATAAAGGAGACTGTACTATATTAATTCTTCCATAACTTTTAGTGAGTTTGTAGGTATACTCTTGAAGATTGTGAGATCAAGAAAAAAGATGTTTCATTCTGCAAATAAGTTATATAAAGATTTCCATACAAGTTTGGCATCTGTTCAAGTCATAACCGGCTAAAATCTATCTATAGGTATTCTATCTCTATTTTTCATAAACTAAAACGAGATTCTTAACGAAAACGAAATCTTAAAAAGAAGTGTTGAATTGAAGTAGTTCTATTTGTGCTGATTCCGTTTATAAAGATACTGTGTAAATGAAATTGCACTGATCAAAGGACAAAGGTACATTTAAAACTGTAAAACATGTGTCTCATCATTGTTTAGTGATTGTGCAAAGTTGCCTATTCGTTAGAATGGCTCAAGTATGCTCAAGAAG
The DNA here is from genome assembly GCA_034694085.1 of Pogonognathellus longicornis. Taxonomy (NCBI): domain Eukaryota; kingdom Metazoa; phylum Arthropoda; class Collembola; order Entomobryomorpha; family Tomoceridae; genus Pogonognathellus; species Pogonognathellus longicornis. The sequence continues at coordinate 5,714 of JAQFYB010004550.1, forward strand.
ATGAAGGACGGTGTGTATAGTTTTGTGTAGCTGACAAAATGTCAAATCAAGGACCAGGAGGGCCGCCACGTTGGCATGGACCTCCAGGTCATGGGCACAGTAGGTCTCCATGTCCATCACCTTTCCGAGGACCTCCGCCACCAAGACCTGGATGGGCGTCCCCAATTCCACTCAGGATGACACAATCACCACCACCTTTTCTTATAAGGTTATCATTGTTGCATATTTTTAACAAACGAACCATCTGTCTAAATTATTACATGCTTCTACTCATGCAGTGCCTTTGATCCTTTGATGATTTTAGCAAGGATATTTGTAATCCTTTGGAATGGAAAGAACGGGAAAAAAGTTATATCGGGGAAACTTGTATAAAACATAAATAAAGTTGTATATGTATTAATTCGAAATGCTCCCAAGTTTTCATGGGTTTTAGGTTGAAATTGTATGATGATTTGAATTTCTATATAAAAATAAGTTTCAAAACTTTCAATATGCTGCCACTCTTCTGAAGAGAACTATTTTGGTATGTACGTATGTTTCCAACACTCATAATATCATGAAAAGTTTCTAGTGTGAGCATTCATACTACAAAAATGTGATATTTTTGAGCTAACTCGTGTTAAATAGAGATCCAGAAGGAACTGAATTATGATTAGAAATATTTTAGTATAAAGGTACTGATAGCTTTACCCTTCAAACTATAGATAGTAAACCTTTCGCTATCTATTTTTCTTTAGTGTTGGTGAACTGTATACTGATCTTTTATTTATTTTACAAACACTAGTTTGTTGCAGATGAATTTCTGTTTCACGAGGCAATTTTTACGCTTTTTAATATTGTTATATTTTAATACAACTCATGTAACTTTGATTCAAATTGCCTACAAATACCTAATCAATATTCATCTAATAATTATTTCTGTGATTCCCCTTTTTTCACTTGTCCCCGAAGGACATAAATTGGAGACTTATTTATGTACACTTAAATTGAAACCAACATTTATTTGTTACAAATACAACCGAAAACTCATGATTTGAAAAAATCCATTCCGATTGTGTACTAACATCTAGGTATGTATTGAAAATTGCTTGTGTAAGTATTAGCATTAAAAGAACGAATTATAAAAATCTACTTAATGCATACATGATTTTTCCAGGTTCGGTTAGTGTTTAGGTATATGAATTATACGCGTATATTTATATGACTTTTAGACCAATGGTGGGTGGTCAGTCTCAAATGGGTCCTGGATCACCAAGAGCAGGTTCCCCGATTCCGCCTTTCGGGCCACCACGTTGGAGCCCAGCTCCAGGGGGGCCACATCATATGCATATGCCAATCCCAATGACACCTCCACCGCATATGATGCCGCAAAGACCATTTTTTCGACCAATTATTCCAGTAAGATTTAACGTCTAAACTGTTCCTTTTGTTAATAAAATTACAACACGTCTGTTCTATTTATCTTCCTTCAGAGCCCAAGTCCACCTGTTGGTTTACCAACAATGCCGCACGAAGGATACCAAGATGTGTTCAGCCTGCAACCATCTTATGACATGGAATTTGTTTATCCACCCGGCATGGATCCAGATAGTATGAGAAGACAAATCTCTATGCAATCACAAGAAGAGGAAGACGGAGGGCCTACAACAGCCCAAATCATAGCTGCTCAATCTCAGGATTACGTTGATGAAAGATTGGCCGAGTACCAGGCTACAATCCAGCATTTACAAGGTTCGCCATACAATTTTTATAATTATCTACATTATGGCAACCTTAATGTTGATTCCCACTGTACTAATACTATTACGTAAAGTTGTAAAACCCATTTTGTCTGAGTATTCAAAGCTTGCAGTAAAATTTTAAGCTGCCAGAGTGTACAAGGAAACCAAATAATAATATAACCTAACTGTTTTGTTGGATTTTTAAAATTCTTTCATTAACAACAACATACATCAAAGCTACACGCACAACAAAGTCATCAAACTAATCAAATGATTGAATCGTATAATATTAGTAAGTTAATGAAGACAGTTACATACATCAGGTTGAGGTGAGATTGGTGTTAACATGAAATGAAGGAAAAAGACACATGTAAAGTTGCATGCAAGAATCTTTAAGACAATAATATCCGAACACTGAATTTGGCCCTGAATATGGTATTTTATCTATGACAAATGAACAAATGGTCATAGCTAAGTAATAATGGTGTAGGTAAGTCTGAACATGATGCACCTGACTAATATATATATATATATATATATAGTTTACCCTATCACTCTAAGTGTACCTGCGTTTGTGAGCGAACTGTGTATTTGTATATGTGACCAATTCGTTCCGGTCAAGTTCCGTTGCTTTTTCATTAGAACTACGTATCTGAATTAAACCTTGCTTTGAACATTGAATGAACTGTTTACATAAAAGCGTAAAACTTAATTAAAACAGATGTAAATATTCATTTACTTTTACTACTGGTTCACAGATAGTAAAGTTTATTATTATCAACGTTGATAATATGCTATTTCTATCTTCCCTACTAACCCGTTACTCTTTAACTCGTTACATAATCCTAAAGAGTTGTAACGTAACGCAGTGCAGTGCAAAGTATGCAACATATTATGTACATACTACATACAATTCGTCTAGTCGAATATAATATGTAATGTAATGTATTATCTATACGACAAAACCTAGCTTAGTGAGACTGTGATGGTAGTACACACACAGTCATTCACATTTTACATATTACACAACGTTAACGTGACATCAGATTAAACAAAGTTTGGAACATTATATATAGGAAGTATCATTGTATCATACGAGTGAAAATTACATAGCATGGTTAGAATCTGATGGGCTTTTGCCAATTTCTGTCTAAAAGGAACAACTGTTTTCACACAGCCACCATGGAGTATAAGGTGCAACAAATCAGTACTGGTGTACTCACTATAATATGGCTGTGATGTCACGAAGAACTACGAAACAAACACCAGGCAGTACGTACCGTTACATGCCGACTACAGTCGCATGCCGTAACAATTTTATCCCTACAGAGTGCTGCTGAATTTCTGATTCTCTCTGTGTTTCACATCTCTTAAAGCATATTATTACCTATAGTTAAGCTAAGGCATACATACAGAAGTTATGTACCTATGTGTGTAGTACAGTAAAACGTACCTTACATAATATTGTATATTTAGGTGTAAGACCAATATAAGTAGTAGTACCAGTACCTAGTATTTTTTCGTACACATTACAAGTACACTTTACTTCTATCAACAGCGATCTTAAGATCTAAATATACAGAAATGCTTCCTCACTACAAACATACCTATACCGATATGCCAATATTACCCAACAAAGTGGTTCTCATCTTTTAACGTCTACTCTATGGCACGGTCATGCATTTCTTGCTGTATGCAATAGCAAGTTTTCGTATTAAGGATACACATTCTACATCCAAAATATTGCTGCGCTAGGCAGCAGCCGCAGTAATAAGAGAAGTAAACACTACACTAGGACGTACCGTATTTCTTCAAAAATGTCTCCTTACATTCAATTTGAATATTAAATAAGAATAACAAACGAACAAATATTTCATTCCAGTATAACTTACATGTAAAAAATACAATTGATAAATTATAATTCATGGGAGGAAAAGACTCGTTGAGTTTTTTCTCCGAGTGTAGGTTAGCACTTAGCACAGAACTTTATAGCTAAATATTATGTTATAATATAATTATTTCTTTGGGATATGTTGTGACAGTATATAGAACGAGTAGAACCTACATTTATATAACATGTTTACTATAGGCAGTTGAAAAAAAATCGAATTAGCCTTGTTTTATAATTGAGATTTTTCCAACCTCTGATGTTTTGTACAAAACGAAAACTTTGTGACTAAAGGTAATATGCATTTTAAATAAAAAATATACTAACAATGCTTTCGTCCATAGCCATGTTTGTTAAAATACACATTTTTTACTATTGTAATTGATTCTATACCTTCTTATAATTTCAAGAATTTTCATGAAACGTTTTTAAGGCCCTTTAATATAAAAAATGCATACTACTACCCCATCTATTTCTACATTTAAAAAAAAGTCCCATCCCATAGAAATTGGATAAAAAATAGAACTACTGTTCATGTTCCAGGCAAAAAAACAAAACTATCCCTCACCCCTGAAGGGGTGAATTAAAAACTCGTAGTTTAGGTCAAGACCCTCTACAATATGTACACCATAATGATCCTGATTTTCAACCTGAAATTGTAAGGCTTACATGTAGTCAAAAAAAATTCAGAGGCATAGTCAGACATTTGGTAAATATTTGATCTCACGGCATAGTTAACATTCTAGATAGCATTTATAAGAGAAAATACGATACAAGATAATCCAACTTTGTTCAGTGATGCCGGTTAGAGGTTGAGTTGAGTATTACAACATTTACCCGAACTAAACCAACTAAAATACTGCACTACAATCCTACAGTACATACTGGGTCTCAAATCATTTACCAAAAGCACAACTGTACAAAGTACAGTACAGCCTGTACTATTATGCTGTAAACATACACATTTCGAACTCTAATTTCAGCTTCAGCCCACGTAAAAAGTTACCAATTCTATGCGGCGACTATAAATGGAATTCAAACTTCTGTTATACGGAAAACATTCATTTGTCACAAAAAATTACTGAGAACTTGTGCATTACATTACATACTAGCATTATCTGCTATTTGTATCCGTATAGAAGTCTGTGTCTTCCTATATAATTAGGTTAATAAAGATATAACAGATCACTATATATTCCTTACCTAAAAGTACTTGAACCGATTATACTAGTTAACTAGACTCTAGACGAACCACTACAACCACTACCAAACAACGAAACTGCACAAACATTAAACATATACTAACTAAACTAAATACGAATACATTAAACACATACAAATAAAAGTACATAATATAGTATATAATAATATAATTGAAAGTGTCAATGCTCAAATGACAATGATACTATGATACATTTAAGTAACAACATAAGTTATAAATGCAATTATAAGTTTTATAAGAATAAAAAATCTTTATAATATTGATGAAAACGTGAAGTCTGAAGTGCATTAAGAAATGCTGTTTTACGTCTGTATTTACTCAAGTGGATTTTGTTAACTCTTTGACCATTAATTAGTCGCTTAAGATAGGATAAGGGAGACCTTAAAAATGAATAATTAGTGTTGTCTATAGGGAATTTTCGATAAGTATCCGTCTTATACTCTATCCATGTATTAATTTGGAAATGTTATACATGGATAGATTACCAAGACCGGTATTTATCGAAATTGCCCTATTGACACCTTAACTCACGAATGGTCTTTTGTTGTCTTCAGTCTTTTAGCCTTTTAATTCAAATTCGCCAACTGTAGTGTTCTGTGTTCTGGTAGTTTTGATTTGAGCATGGAACAGGTGACAGGCAGGAACAGATTGTCTCGTAAATAGGTAGTAATGCTAATGCTTTTAACATCCGTTTCGACCGGACTTTCATGGATCAATTTGTCTCTTAATTTAATCTATTGCATGTCAAAATAAAATGGAATATTAGACATCAAATACAATCAATACATTCAACTTTATAGATTTATAACGATATAATATACATTAAAATACAAACCTGGAATCATACAAGCAAACAAAAAATGCTATGCTACTTTTGCCTTTTGTTGTATGTACCGGATTTATCTCTCAAACTGGAAGACAACAATAAATGGCAGAAAGTTATTTTGGAGATTGCAAATCAGAAACACATCTCAAAAACTGGCATAAAAGTTCACAAAATCACATTTTGATTTTGGACAACACAACGTAATAAAAAACAGCAAACAAACTGAACCTTTGTAATATTGCTATTTCAAAATTGACACAAAATATCTCATGTGAATTAATCTGACCAATAAACACCAGAAATCCACTATCACTGCAGAAATAATAACAATGCGTACAAGGGGGTTAAAAATACAGACTCAGGTTTTTGAAGAACAATTTTTGTGAGTGTAAATGTGTTTAGTGTCATCGCAAACTATATATACATAATATATTAGTATATATACACATACATATAGTTGTATATAGTTTGTGATGACTTAAAGTATTTGTATTTAGGATAACAAATATTTAATTCTGTTGAAGTATACATAAATTAGATATTTAAATTATATACTCAATTTTGTTGTACTCGCTAAACTCAAGTTCTATTATTTATTATCACAAATGCAACTTCTAGAAATAGCAGATATTATGTTTCTAAAAAATAATTAAAGCTCATTTTTTGGTCTAGAAAATATATTCGATGCATAATTGACCCGTTTTCGTTAAATAAAGAGCTTATTTTCCAATCAAAAATGTCCTGACTAACTTACAGAAACAATCAAATTAGATCCCACTAAACTAAAACTACATTATAAAAAAAAGTTGGTTATATAAAAAAAGTACACAATAGATTCATTCTAGGTAAATTAAAATTATGAGCTCTTGCACTCATCACTCTTTGACAATAGACTAATCCTAACTACAAAAATGTATTGCTACTTTTATTACATTACTCTTTAGCGTTCTTTGCTGAATTGTATTACGGATGTGGGATAGTAAAACTGCAATAAATTAGTTTTTTAACGACACATAGTTAACCAATGTAAATAGAAGAGATTCTCTTCTATTTGCATTGGTTAACACCGTCTGCGTTTATGGCTTTGCAAAAGTTATTTGCACCTATAAAAATTTATTGGACACTCTGTATACAATTATGCAATCGCAATCTGTGATTGGCGAGTCTGAGTGTGATGGATGAAAACTCGCGCATTCAAACTGAGACAGAATATGCACATTCACATGAAACTTTTACACATTGCATATTTATATTGTGATATATTGTGATTGTGCTAAAAAGTAAACAGCAGAGCAAAATATTAGCATAATCGTACATAATACATAAGGTACATTACATAAATAACTGATTCACATACCTATAAAACACGTCAACACGTCATGCTAGTTGGTTACTGGAGCAAGTTGGATGCTGGATTAAGCTGAGCCTGCAATATTCAATATGCATGCAAGTGCAAGGCAAGCACGCTGACTTGCTGAAAACAAATAGAGACGGAGATAAATCAGGAATTCGTAAAAACTACTTGTACATTTTATCAATTTGTTTGCTCACTCGTAATCCAGAATCTACGTTAAGTGTAAAGTACTTATCTTATCAAAAAGAAAGATTATAATATAAATTTAAAATTCAGAAAGAGGAAATATTTTAATCGTTGATTATTAAAACGTTAAAAGTGAGCAAAACAATTTAAACATTGAATATTGTGTGACGACAACTAAGCCAAGTAAGCAGTACCTTCAACCTTCACCTACGACATTTACGTCAAGCACAAGCTAAATTCGTAATCATTATTTATTTGTGTCTTTTCACTTTTGCAGCGTTTAATTGCAAACAATTATTTGTATTGATTATTCATTCATTCATAATTATTATTGTAATGTTTATGTTAACTCGTGTGTGTGTGAGAGAGGGCTTTATATACAATATTTGATGTAACTTTTCTGCATTGATTAGTTGTTAATGTATATACTATTATAGTTTATAATAATTTCTTGTGCATGACTGAGTTAAGTATTTTTTACACCTCAATAATGTTGAGCATTGAGCACCGGTTAGTTCTTAACTCATAATCTGTATTTTTGAACAGGAAACCGCATTTCCTTAAGTATGGATTGTAAAAAATAAATGTACCAATTACTACTAATCCAAAGACACATATACCGCAAATAATTTTGATGAAGATATCGTACGTACACGCATTATTACTTTTGGTGATTCCCTGTGAGTCATCATCAGGCTATCAGGCATACTAACCACAGAAGTGAGACCCAGAAAGTAAATACTAAAATTATGCACAAAATGATGTTTGAACTCGGCAATCATTAAGGATTCAAGAAATGAATTAACTCTGAGTCCATCAATTAACTGGATGATTTCAACTCAACATAGACCCAGTCGTCGGGAATAACTTGTTCTTTTGAACACGGAAGGTACCCAGTTACCCAGTACAACCTTACAGTACCTGATTACTGTGATTACCTTAACTGCTGAGCTGAAATCAACTATCAACACGTTTGTGGTGATGTTGACAACTAGTCCTTTAACAGTCCGTCCAGCCACTTGACCAGAAGTAAATTAACATCTTTTTTTCATAATCTCTCACTATTTAATATCGTTGCACTAATATTCATCATTTACTATATACATACGCATCCTTTACATGCACACATAGTGTTTACTCTGTTTACTGTTTACCGGTGTCATGCACTCTTTGTAAAGTACTATACGACCAAAGAATCTTCGATGAAGTATAAATTATCAATACATCAGTAAGCAAACAGGGACATGACGGTATAAAGATTTACAAGACTATAATATATTAAGTGCATATAACTACTAGCTACCAGGATTTGTAAGATAATTGATAAAAGCCATGAATTCATGTAAGATGTACAAAGTTTAGTATGAATGATGAATATTTGAGTCAGTTGTGGACCAGTGGACCATAGTATTATGTTGTTGGCATATGTAGGTTGTTAGGTTGTATGATGACAAATTGTTTTTTAAGTCATAAGTACATGATATTTCTTTATAGCACATGGAGCCTTTATTGTGGCTTTGAAAGTGGAAGTTAAAAGTAGAGCCACACAAATACAGCAAAGAATATAAAAGAGAAACAGAAGAAAGACCTTATGAGTTGATATTTATTTTATAAGTTTATTTATAGTAATTTTACTATCAGTATTATTACAGTTTTTTGCCGATATTGTTTATATATACAGTAATGTGAGCTATAAGTTGCTGTGAGCAATTTTTATATACTGATTGATTGAAATGGATACATTCATTCAGTAATGAATTAGGATAGCGGAGTGTAGAGTGTAATATAAACCTACTGCAAATACCATATTTGCGATATATTTTGGACGTAAATTAATTTGAATGATGCATTTGTAATATTAACACGATTTTTGTGGCATATGAACTTGTCTATAAATATAGGTTCTTTACTTACTATTTACAAATTACAATCAAAGAAACCTTTTATTAAGAATTGTATTCAGTGATACTATGATTATGATTGATGATACAACAAAAATTAAAGCAGCAATTGCTTGATTTGCTAAAGTATTTACGATATCATGGATTTATAGTACTAGTATGCATAATATATGATTGTAGAATGTTTCGAACAGAAGTCACACTGACCAATCAAATATCATTGCAGTAAAGTCGCAAAATAGTGTTATGTAGGTCGTCTACAAATTACAATTAGCTGACGGAAATGGGTGAGGCTTTACCGTACATAATATAAAGCTATTTTATATAAAGCTCATTCATATTATAAGTGCTGTACTATAGCTAAAAGTAAACCTTAAACCTTGCTGATACTCAATCGTATTTCCTACCTATAACTTTTTGTGTGAACTTTTTTTCACATAATTTACTCTTTACTAAAATGAGTAGATGATACAATATTATACAAAGATTGAAGATTTGTCTCTTATAATATGATATAGAGTTGGGGAAAGTACTTTTAGTACTTCAAAATATATAGAGCTTCTAGGATATTTTAATAGGTATGCATTTCAATGCATTGAATCATTTACACTTTGCTCTGTGCTGCACTCACTGCACAAAAATTTTATGAGGTAGAATTTACAATAACTTCTTACATAATGCACATTCGCATTATTTTAGGTACTTTACATTCATTACATATCGAGAAGCGATTGCATACATTTAACCAAATCAAATGAAATGCAAATAGGCATACTTTGGGTCATTTGGGTGCTACTAGTTCAGCCTTCGTGCAAGTTGCAAATTAAGCTGTATGTTGTATTGTAAATTGTAACTTTGTAACGAAGAAGGCAGACTTGATTTTATTGTGGGTGTATAAATGTATAGATGCATTGTGCATTGCAGTTAAAATGAACAGTACAGTACAGAGTACATTCTATGTGTGCATACATCCTGCAATTCCTTCATAGCTCTATAATACACTGTATAGCACCAACCAACTAGTCAGTCACAGTCGTCGTAATTCACTTTTATTAACCGTCGCGTTTCGTTTAGGAGGAATGGGTAATTAGTAATTGAGGATACACAGTAGGCTGTGCAATGCAATCTGTTGTTATATGGAAGGCAATACAATAAAATAATTCCGAATCTCCTTATAATAAAATTGTAAGCATAATA
>JAQFYB010004551.1:0-16008 GCA_034694085.1 Pogonognathellus longicornis
GCAGGGTAAAGGCTCGATACTTTCCGTTCGTCATACTGTTGCCCATGGATATGCCATACCCTCCATTAAAAATTCGGGCCAGAGTGGCGTAGCTTGAACTAGTGCCGCCCTGGAGCAAAACGACATTACCAAATAAGAGTAAATACCAAATTAGGAATAAAATCTTCGTTTAATAAGATATATTATTAAATCAATTTTTTAAATCATTTTATTCCTACTAAAATAGCATTTGTGGGTCTATACACGTAACAGATTTAATTGTTACTTAATTAGGCTCCTTTAACAAATTCTGTTTCGTGTACCGTAACAGCCGTGTTTTCTGAGTCTGTGGTGGACTATAATGTTTCATAAGCTGTCAGATTTTAGCCCATGCTGAACCGAAATGTCTGAAAAAACGTACAATTTTTGTCCGTTTTTTTGCAAGCTTTCTATAAGCTGAGCCACTTGGCTTTGATCGCTTGATAGTGATTAAGTGATTATCGACAAATATAATACAATACGTAGAGTAAACTTCTAATCATTTGGAACTTCTAACTGCATTTTCAGTTTGCGAGAGCATTATATGCACTTATAACTAACCAGAAAAGCAAGGATCACTGCATAACTGCATACAAACCTCAAATATTGTATGCGAATCTCATATGATACAGTTAGCATGTACAACATGAATAATGTTACTGTTACTAGTATTAATCAATTGTATTTGATAGAAATATTTGATTCAGAATTACACTAGTTGAATTGCCACACGCAAGCGCGGCCCTAGTAGCTAGGGTACAGGGCGGAAATACACACAGGCACCTTTAGACACTACCAAGTACCAATCCTAGACCTTGGCGCCTTCCGAACATGCCGCCCCTAGACACTGCACTCTGGGCACATCTGCGTTCAAATTGCTCATAAATGCCTGCAGTAATATACAGGGTGACCCACTTATTAAGGAAACTTTGCCCTCTTTCTCCCCAATGGGGAAGGTGGCATATGATGTATATATATATATCAAATGATGGCCCAACAACCCATCTTTCGAATGGTAGTAATTTCATCTTTCTATGTTTTGTACTTTGGGATATATCTGCGTTTGAATGAGCCCAGTTTTACGATGTCGATTTCCATACAAATATTATCTGACTATCTCACAATCAGGCGACGTCCCCTTCGGGGACATGGAATTCCGGCATTGGTGTGTGAAATCCTCTTTGTGAAGCTTGGCGAATTTATGGAAGTCCGTTTTAAATTTTGAAAAGTTGTCCCGAAAATTTAAATCCCACACCTAATTATTCAGACAATATTTTCTTGGAAAACTGTCATCGTAAAAGTCGGTTCATTGAAAAGCAGATACATCCCAAAGTACAAAACATAGAAAGATGAAATTACTACCATTCGAAAGATGGATTATTGGGCCATCATTTGATATGTATACATCTTATGCCGCCTTCCCCATTTGGGAGAAAAAGGGCAAAGTTTCCTTAATAAGTGGGTCACACTGTACAAGAGATTGGAAGGGCACCATATGGCACCGATGTTTTAAATGAATCTGGTAGTCCAAAGCCCCAGCAATCATACCCCGTTGACCAAATTACCCGAAATTACCCGGTTTGGGAGATATTGAGGTTTGAAATTCAGAAGTCAAAATTGATTACCCAGGTAATATAGTATAAGTTGGGAATATCAAGTAGACTTGATTGCTTGATATGCTAAAAATATAGAAGCCTTAGCCTTTTCAAAATTTAAAATGCGTAAGGCTTCTAAATTTTACATTTTTTTTAAAAAAGGTACATTGTTGTAGAGAAAACAACTACACAAGAATGTACGATCAATTTTCAAATCAAAAGTTTCCAACTAAAACTATTGATTTATTAGTGCTTTTTTGACCGCCATTTTGAATAACCCAGAAGTTCTCCTTAAAATCGCTTGCAGGCTATTAGCGGTCCTGCGAGAACTAACAGACATTAATCAGAAATCGAGGCTGAAGTTCCGCTAAGTTCGACTTTACTGATTATTAAGCGTTTAAGGAGACACATTTCAAGAGTATTTATAAATGTTGTTTTTCGATTTTTCTGCAAAGTGGGTAACGTCGTTTGTACATCTTCCACCCTGAAGGATGGTTTAGGAAGAGTTAATCCAATCCGATATCTGCCTAATCTACTGAGATAGTTCTCGTTTTATAATACATTTAAAAACAACTTTAATTGTTTTGCTATAAAAATTGCTTTTGGCTGATACCGTGCTAAAATGTAGTGTGGTATTCATCGTAGAAATATAATAATAAAGCATGGATTGACAGGATAATAAATTAGTTGTTATGCTGTAGATATATTTAATTAAGGAGTTGCATGATATATTTATATACTTGTATCAACTGTGACGGCTATTAAAATATTAATATAATGTGTTGAATGTTGCATCTTTGATTGCGGCTTACAACTAAAGGGACTCTAGGAACAAAAGCTAACACTATATATGGTTTAATTATTTTTGATTTTGTTTCATATTCATGTGGTAATTCTCAATATTCAGTGTTTTTGTTTCAATTATATAAATAGTAATGAAATCGTAGCTTTTATGTACTTGTTGGTAGTAATTATCGAAATGCACCTCTTCAAAAATTAATATTAATGCAACACAGATAATAACCTGCAAGCAAGGTTAGGTATTTAACAAACACATCAACGGCTAAGGCTAAAAATAGTAAAGTTCCATAAGTCCCTCATTCCAGTTTAGGAAGAAATGCACTGGAGTGCGTGGTGAGACTTATTACCAATTACTAAACCAAGCTCCAATTAGATACTTTATATTATAATTAAAACTGATGTCAATCATTCAAGCGAGAATTGACCTTTAGTGTTCGTTCCGATTTTAGTTTTCAAAATAAATTATTGGTTCAAGGTAAATTGGTAAATTGCAAAATTGAATATGTTCATCGTGAATGTAACGAATTTAATACCAAGTAAACATGAACAATGGAAGTGCACAACTAATTGTTGATATTATCAACAAAAACGAATGGGACTGTAAGGTAGGACTTGTGAGATGTTTTACTCAATTTATGCATGAAAAAAGAAATGTTTACAAATGGTACAAAACTTACTATTTGCCAATAACAAAGACAATGTTTCCCTGAATCACATTAATTTACAAGACAATTCATCCAGTATGAGTATGGTTGGTAGAAGTAACTAAGGCTACAGTTTAACTTCAAAATAATAATAAACAAGTTTTAGAAGGTTATATCATGCTACCTTCTAAAGCTGGTTAAACTGTAGCCTTAGTTATTTCTACCCACCTTGGAGAGTACATTACCAAAGTTAAAAATATTTATCAGCTCGGGAGTTTTTAAATTGCTCCATTATTGGGCAAGAACATAAAACTCAAGAAACACTTCTGAAGAGCTAAAATTATTTGGATAGTTCCAAGTTAGCTTACAGTCCACGCCCTGTCCATATGCAAAACTCTGTGTTGCCGATAATGTCGCCCTCTTTATAAATACTCATTGTTGTCACGGAAATAAATATTTTACTAGAATTGTTTATGAAATGTTATGATGTAACTGTTAGATTGTTGAAGAAAATGGATTTTACTTTTAGTCTTGCTGCGGAATAAGTTGTGTTCACATCGTAGTAGAGCTGTCTCTGAATTTCAATAGATTTTATCATAATTTTAAGTCTATTATTGGAATTTTACTGAAAATCAATAGTAATTATTGTAATTGTCGTAAGTTTGAATTGTTTGCCTGTTTATAATATAATTTGTAGAAAATAACGCAATTCTTCCGTGTTTATGAACCGTGGCAGTCCTTAAAATTCATCCTACATCTATACAAGACTCACTATTGAACATCCTAGATCAGTTTTCTAGGCAGATAGACAGATTTCAAACTTTTAGAGGCTTTACTCATTGTTTTAATTTGGACCTACAGGCAAAACTTTGATTTTTTATTAATAAATAACGGGAGGTGCTATGAAGTTGAAAATATATGCTCAAACATTCTCTGCATCGTATGCTCAAAATTTTGAATTTTGAATTTTGAGTCGATGAAAAAAAGAAAAATAAACATTATTTAAGAAATACCTGCTATTTGTATAAGCACGATGGTAGTTTTTATTAAAAATAGGGTTTAGAACCCTATAGGTAGTTGTTCTCTCAAAATATTTAATTTCGATTTCAGAGAAAGGAATATTTGAAATAGAGAGACAACAAGATTTTGTTTAAATTTAAAAATGAGATTTTTATGCAATTAGCAGGGTAATTATTAAATTAATTATTAGTAATTATTATTCTAACTACATTTAGTGTCTACTGTAATCTCACAAAAAATAACAGTATTATCCCCCGTTTTGACAATATGGCATTTGTAAAGTGGGCGACATTTTCTGCAACACACTGTAATTTTCCATATCACATGGGCATAGAAGCTAAACCCTATACAATGTAATATTATGCGTAGAGTTTGAGTCTTCGCTAAGCTAATTCCAACTAATTATCTTTTGAGAATCATATCAGAAAAGTCGAACATATTTTTTGTGGTGGGTACCTACTCTTATTCTTGTGGTAAATACACACAGGGCATTCATGACAAGTACCTCTGAGCCAGAATACAATTTTCGTAAATTGTTGTTTGAGTACTTCATGCTCTGCTCCATCTCATAGATCAAAGCTCTAATAAAGTTTGCCTTGTAGATCTAATTTATAATTATGCGGGTTGTCTGACCCAGGTCAGCTTTTTGATTTTGGAAAGAGTTGAGGTTTGAGACTTGAGATCGTGTTTTGAGTCCACACAACTCTATCCCTATCGACACCCGAAGTTCTTCTTTATTTATTAGCGGACACATGACATGCCAATTTTTATATTGTTCAGGGATGTTTTTGAGTGGATTTTGTTGTTTTGTATCTTACGTTATTGTGTACATATATATGTAGTTTCATCGTCAGAGTGACACGTACCAAGGAATGCTCCATTACATGAACACCGCCTTCACTGCCATGTTCTTCGTCGAGTGCCTTCTCAAAATCGTCTCTTTTGGAGTCAAGGTACCGTACCATAAGAGCATACCATTTAAGCAGTCCCAGTTCAGAGTTCAGACTCAGCGTTTTAAACATCCTCCAAAATTAAAGACTGTCCTTTCCACTGATTCAAATCATATAGATCTCACATATCATTTCACACCTTAACATATTATCGTTTTCATACTAGCCAACTACAATACCACACTAGACCAACCCGTGCAGCAAAAAAACTCTAACTTATTATACAGGGGGTAAGCGGATTATATTCAAATCCAAGACTCTTGCATTATACTTTCACCACCGCCACATCAGAGATAGACATGCACAAAACCAATTTCTTAGAATCATCTTTGGCCGTCTTATATCCTTCATGGGTCACTAAGGGACCATTCACATAATACGTGTGCAGTTTAGGGGGGAGGGGTGTGCAAAAGTGTTTCGCACTAATGGTGACGCATTGTAAAAGGGTGGGGGAGGGGGTCAAAAATTCGCAAAATTTTGGTTACATATTATGTGCATGATCCCTAAGTGTATTCAGCAGCTGTGGAAGTTCACCTTCACGCCACGCTGATTACAATTATTACGGCATCATTTAGAGGAGTTTCGGTAGAGAATGACTATTGATGACGTAAATAGTTTTTGCAAAAAATTAAAAAAAATCCTGAATGTAGCAGAATAGTAAAACTGGAGTTCAACTATACATTTTGTGTAGTTATTTAATTTTTAATTACAATTAAATATTCATTAAAAATCGATACTTATCAGAGCGTTATCCTTCTAAAAGTTTGTTTTCCTTAATTAGTACTTTCTCTCAATGCAATAAATAATAATATGATTATGACAATCGTGAATACTAAATAACAAATATGTAACCATTTGTACTCATTCCATTCACTCAAAATCCTTGTAGTAATTATTCAGAAGTACAAAGAATGATATCCCTACGACGTTCTGAACGACTGTAGCATAATATTATGTGACAAAATGAAATGACTGTTCACTTTCTGTGTTTGTTCAATGGATTTGCATCTTTTTCTACCGTCAGTATCTAATGCTGGCTGTATACTTTCCTCCGTTGATGCTTTGCTGCAGTCTACTTTGTGTAAAAACACAGTATATTATACTTTCTCAAGCTTCCGCATGAATGGCCATTTTTCATTTCATATAAATGAAGCCAGAGATAAAGAAATGAAACCCGAGTTTTTGAAAAACGCATTTGTAAAATTTCCCACATCTATGTGGTACAATGGTACCCATTGAACAAGTTAATGTAATACTACACACATGACACATACCGTGTTGGTGCTTAGAGTACTGCGATTAAGCATTACCATTGAATTCAGTTTGGTACCGTCCCTTTAGCTGTTAACTTCCCAGTTAAGGAGACATTACGATGAAATCTAAAGTCATGTAACGCTATTTAATGCGCATGATTTTAGTTTAGAAAAACAAATTCGTTTCGAAATTAAAAATCCTTACAACTTGTATAGGTAGTTAATTTTTGGAGAAATGTAAAATATAGAAATTTTTAAAGTTTAAATAACCTCTAATTTTTGAAAATTTCAAACTCTAAAAGCTTTTATATTTTACATTTCTTCAAAAATTACAAAAAGTCCATTATTGTAAAGAATAACTACACAAGTTGTAGGATTTTTAATTTTGAAACGTACTTGTATTTCAAAATTATAACGATGCGAATTATATAGCGTTACATGACTATGACTAACATGAGTTTAACTTTCACCGTCATGTCTTCTTTAATCAACGTTAAATGAATATTTTTGTCGCCGGTGTGGGAAGGGGTGTGGCTCTTCATCGGTGGAGTAGAGTTCCTCTAGCTTAGTCATTATAGTAAAAACTCTTTAAAGGTTGCTTCAGTGTTATTGGCGGGAATAGAAAATGGCGGCCAAAAAAGCACTAATAAATCAAATAGCTTTTAGTTGATAACTTTTATTGAAAATGTAAATAGACTTTCTTGTGTAGTTGATTTTTCTCTAAAATCTGAAAGAACATTATTGTAGAGAAAAATCAATTACACAGGAAAGTCTATTTCCATTTTCAATAAAAGTTATCAACTAAAAGCTATTTGATTTAATAGTGCTTTTTTGGCTGCCATTTTCTATTCCTGCCAATAATCCAGAAGCCATGGATGAAGGCCTAAAGGTAAAAGATAAATCAAAAATCATTGTATTGTAAATTACAATTTGTAATGTATTTGAGTGAGGCTAGTTTGCTCACTGACGTCTACTCTCCCGTTGGCTATTTATTTCTAAAAGAAAGAAATCAACCAAGCCCCCATACTCAGTAAATCCGGGAAACTGCATGGCGGTTGTTGCAGCCCAAAATGATAAATAAGAAACAGCTCTGTGTTGATGGTGAAGTGGGAGAATTTCTCAATGGAAGTCTTTAGCCAATGAGTGATGTCCCCGCGAGTAAACTCTAACTAATCAAATACCTTGCCGGGAGTAATGTCTAGCAAATCAGGCCTAGGTTCAGTTCTACTTTACCCAATGATAGAACGCTTTTCGGACAAAACTTGCCTCACTCAAATACATTGCAATAATTCATCTCTTAGGCCTTCATCCATGTCCAGAAGCTACCCTTAATAATACCAATTATCTAAGCTACTCTATATAAATCAAGTAGCAGAATGCAGAAGCCACTTTATGGAAATCGAGTAGCAGAAAGCTACTTTACAAAAATCAAGTAGCAGAAGCGGGGTTGGAAAAAATGCGGGGGTCCGGGGGTCTAACCCCCGGAGGGCACCACGGCTTTTTTTTTATCAAAATCCCGCACAATGGCCCTTTTTTCGATTTTTGAGGTGAGAATCCCGCAAGGCAAATTTGGTGCCCCGCGGGGCACCAAAAACAGAAATTCCAACTCCGAGCAGAAGCTACTTTATGGAAAACGTTACTTTATGAAAATCAAGTAGTATAATGAGCTGTTTAATAAAATGATTTGCCTGTCTGTCATCCTTGACAAAAAGGACTTAAAGTGACAGGGTCGGGAAAGTTAAGGGCAAACTTCGTCAGCGCCTCTGATTTGCATCCTTGATATGCCTACAAATAAAAGTACCTAGGTGCGGAAACACAGAGATTTCCCCGTCCCAGTTTTGTCTGTTTGAATAGCCATGAACTTTACATAATTGGTATGCGCGTAAGACTTAATGTTAGACTTATTTGGGTATTGTAAATGTAAAAACAGTATGTAGTACTATTACTATAGCTAAGAAAAACAGGCGTATCAACTAGAGATGGGAGATTTTAAGAATTCCAGGAACCGGACCGAACCGAAACCATTTATTTTATGCCGAACCGGCAATTTATATAAAATTTAGGAATCGAACCGGAACTGTTCATAGTAAACCGAACCGGTGTTTAGAAAAATTATACATAGGAACCATACTATACTTGATAGAAGCTAAAAATGGTAATATGGATTAATTTGGCTATATTTCCTTGTTCGATAGCCCTATGGATCAAGGAAATATAGCAGTCATAATATAATAATTTTAGTTGAAAAGTTTAACAACCATACAGGAACCGGAACCGAAAAATCAAGAACCTTACCCGAACCAGAACCGTTTTGAAAACCGAACCGGTTCCGGTTAACCGCTCCCATCTCTGGTAGAAACTCAAATTCAGGCAAGCAAAAAGGCTTTAAAATCGCACAAATAAGTGTTTAATTTAATTAAGGAAACTAGTCGCTTCACCTATGAGTAAAGTAAACTATTTTGAAATGAAAACATTTAAAAAACGTGATCTAGATATATTTGAAGTAAAACACTGATATGGTGCCTGGCCTAATTTTAACTGCATCACAATTCTTAATAATGGTGACAACAATCGGAAGTTTTCAGTCTCGGCTTGAATATTCGACTTCGAACGTGTAAAAAACCGACAGGGTTCGTTTACATCAGGCTTGTAAAGCTGCTACAGTCTTCATGTAGACGACGTCACCAGGACTATAAATATCCACGTAAATTCTGTGGTGGGAAGGGTAAATGCTTGATTCTGTCGTCGTGTACATTTCTCAAAAGTCGGGCTGTAGCAGCTTTAAAAGTCTGGTTTACATCTCTAGTATTTATAGAGTACTAGGTACTTAAAGTGCTTATGTGTAGAACACTTTCTCTCTGATTAGAATGACAACTATTGACAGCGTATAGGAAGCAAATCCCAAGACGATGTATAGCTAATGGAAATCTTATAACCTTTAGTAGTAGTAGTAGTGGTACTTTCGAGATGTTTCTTTAGGTAACCAAACAGCCCACAAACCTAAAATCCTAATTACTAACGAATGGTAACGGTGCATGTTTTGAAATATAATTGTTTTGAATGTGATGAGTCATGGCAGTTACTCGTTGTTGTAGGTAAGTAATTAAATCTCTTTCTACAGGTAATATAATGTTTGTAAATGTAATAATAATGAATGTGTGAATTTGATTGGTTGTCGTGAAAAATGATGCATTGTGGAAATTGGAAGAAATAACCCTTGTTGATATGGACTCTTATAAAAGCATATTTGGCGCATCATGCATCCGCAACTTATGCATAAGCAGTAATTGTGAGACTTGATTGTTGTGCTGGCACCTGGCACGCATGTGTTTTGAATCTGTTCCGTTAATGCGCCATGTACATGTGCCTGAAAAATTATGTATAGTCCGCTTTTTTATTTCGCATGCAGAATACTCTAATGGCACAGCATTTTGTTTTATGAATTTAAGTATGAATTGTTAATTTGATTAGTTGTAATAATGATTGTCTACTTAGATTATTTTAGTATGTAGACCATCTTGACTTCTGTTTTAATTAATAGAGGCCTACTAAAAATAAAACATACATCATCACAGAAATCACATATTATCATCAGTCGTGGATTTAAGTGATTTTCAATCATTCCATGTAGTGCTTTAACTGCTATAATATATTATATCTTAATGTTGCCATAAAAGCGAATGGGCTATTTACTAATTATTTGACTAATTCAAACGTCGCTGTATTTCAACGGCTTTATAAGATGGTGTTGCATGATGGAAACATCATAGATTTAACGAGACTGTA
Organism: Pogonognathellus longicornis; assembly: GCA_034694085.1. Classification (NCBI taxonomy): domain Eukaryota; kingdom Metazoa; phylum Arthropoda; class Collembola; order Entomobryomorpha; family Tomoceridae; genus Pogonognathellus; species Pogonognathellus longicornis. Next base: position 10,068 of record JAQFYB010004551.1, read on the forward strand.
AAAATGTGATGATGTATTTTTTGTACAGACTGCAAATAGCAAAGACAAAAGAGTCATCGCAACTTATTGTTGTAAGGAAGTGCATGCTGTAACTGTAATGTAAACTGAAAGTTGTACAAGTGATTCGTATTTCGTATCATTGCTTTGTGACATTAATGTGCTAATTCGTCGTCATTAGTGGAAGACATTGACGAATCCTCTGAAATAGTCTTTTTTTATATAGAGGTTTTATTTCTCTTCAAAATGTCCGTTGACTTTTCTCAGAATATGTAATGTACGGAATGTTTCATACGAAACGGCAACCTTTTGTTTTATTTATTTTATATTTTATGTTAGTTATCTTTAGGACTCAAATCTGTACGAGCCTGGCTTAGCCGTTTTGCTGGGCGGGAAATTTTAAGCCCTGCCCCACTTCAGTAACTCGGTGGGGCCAGCAGAACCCCTTGGATTTGTTTTGGGGGAATCAATTTCCCGAGATCTTTCTAAGATTTTATTTTATTTCCAACTCCAATTGTCAATTTTCATACAAAATCATGCATGTATGATTTTACTACTCATTCACATTCTTCGAATTCGGGGATGTAAAGAAGACTAGGACAGTCGTCCTCAATAATGATGTCGTCACTTAGTGACTGAGCTTCACTTAATGTCACAATACAAATTTTTAAAGCATGTCACTTTGCTGCAAGGATAAGTTGCTACGACTCTAATTTTCTTGGAAATAGAGTAATAATAAAAAAGTGTTCATTAGTGTTGAGTTTTGTTGTACAAGTTGTACCTACAGAAAGCTTATGTGGATCGTATATGAAATTAGTTTCCTATCCATATTTTGTGTCTGTATAGTATCACCGTTCTCCACCCCATTACGATGACATTTTGACATACGTCAATTTAGCCCTAACTCTCATGTTCTCAATGGAGTGTGTTCTCAAAATTATAGCTTATGGATTCAAGGTAACACCATTTCATTCTATACATCTCTTTGTCCATGTGCTTTAATTATAATCCATTACTTTAACTGTAAATTATTTTACTCGTACTATTTTTTTCAAACTCAAGAAGTCATCAATCGTGAATGAATTATTTTTAGTCGTGTGTCGCATAGTTCCCGTCTCTAAGAATATAGTACTTTAGGATTATCGTAACTTGTGCGGTCTTTGTATTCAGTAATTAGTCTACTGTTAAATTCAGACTGAATTTCAAGTTGCAGTTTATTGTCTTTATGCATCGGTGTTGCACGAAACAATGTGGTCTCCAACACCTTAAGCTAATCAGGTAGAATTTTCTAGTTTATAACCTTCACACCACACACACCTATAGTATATACGTAAGACGTAAACGAATAATCGGTAAAGTTTTGTTGAAGATTACTCTTGCACTCTGCCATTTACATGGCAGGTTTTGGCTCTGCTGAATTTTCTGATTTTTTTATATTTTGGAGAGCATGATTCAAGGAACTCGTATGAGTAGGGTCAAAATTCCCTAGGTCATTTGGTTTGGCCGCTGGAGCAGGGATCCCGAAAAGTCGCTACCGCACAAACGGGGGTAGCGAGTGATGTAGGTGAGGGAGGAGCCAAGACCATGCCCCATTAACCATACAAAAAGTTCCAGATATAATATAGTTACGCTCTCCCACCTACTTAAATTGACAAAGTGTATGCCCCGCCCCTAAAACTTGGAAATCGGTCTTTGTCTCGCCCCAAAAACCTGGGAGGGGCCCCTAACTTAACCCCCAAAACTTGGAAGGTGCCCCTAGCTTTACCCCCAAAACTTGGAAGTGGTCCCTGCCTTTACCCCAAAAATCCAGGTTTAACCCTCCAACCCCGTTTTTACCCCTAGTATCCTGATTTCCACCCCCCTTTTACCCCCAATACCCTGATACCCACCCCAACCCCACCCCACCCCCAAAATTTGGAAATTGGTCTTGACCTCGCCCCACAGAAGAGACATCTGGTGGTGGTAGTTTTGTCTAGTATATATAGTCTCTACACAAACAAGCCTACATCCTTAGTCGATGGACCTCGCCCCAAAACGTTGAAATTGGTCTTGACCCCGCCCCAAAACTTGGAAATCGGACTTGGCTCCGCCCCCGAAGGAGGCGGACCTCGGTAACTTGAAAAAAAAATTCGAGATCCCTGCGCTGGAGTCGGTCAAAGTGGCACGAAAACCCATGTATTTCTGTATTTGAGTACGAGAAATGGAACATCTACGATTTGATCCACAGGAAAGGGTCGTAAGAGAAATGGCAAAGGGAAATGTTTACTTTTGCCTAAGGAATAAAATGGTGGGGTACACTTGTGGGGTCCTAAGTTCACTGACCTCAATGACCTCTACGTTCTGACCTGTCCAGTTGTACCTCACCATTTTACTCCTTAGGCAAAAGTAAACATTTCCCTCTGCCATTTTCTCTTACGACTCTTTCCTGGGGGTGAAATCGTGGATGTTCCATTTCTCGCACTCAAATGCATGGGTTTTCGTGACACTTTGACCGACTGCAGCGGCCAAACCAAATGACCTAGGGAATTCTGACCCTACTCATACGAGTTCCTTGAATCATGCTCTACAACATATAAAAAAATCAGAAAAATCAGCAGAGCCAAAATCTGCCATGCAAATCGTGCGATCTTCTTTGAGAGAATATGTAAAGTCTACGAGCCGAGAACCGTTGAGCTGAGCGTTTCAGTCAACTTTTGTCGTGCCTCGCACCGAATACTCTGTTGCTATTTCGGACCGAACAGCAAAATAACCATACGATATCTCTTACTTGCAAAAAGTGAAATGTGTGACTGCCATCGCATTGAATCGAACTCGGGTTCACTTACTGCTCTTTAGGCTCATACTGTTTATCACTTACGTTACAAGTAGTTCCACCGGACTAACTTGCTATTCTTATAGTGATTGGGAAGTAATCCCACTAAACTATCAGCTCCGTAATGTATCATGTATCCACATTTGACAATTTTTTCTCACGTTTACAAGCAGCTACTAACTGCATATCACTGCCTATAATATGATTTGAGGGCGGTCTATACGTTCCACCGAACCACTCCAAAAACTGTACAGTGTATATAAAATCTAAAGTAGACCCACAATAAATTCATTCTACAAAACCGATTTTATGTTCCACAGTACCTTGTGCTCAGCACCTGCATACCACAATTTACAACTAGTCTAGATTTCTTGACAATTTACGCAGTCTGGCGCGAAATTTTTAAATTTCACTAAAGTCACTTAATGTCTAGTTTTTTAATTGTAGCTTTTCACAACTCTTATCTAAGCCTTAAGGATGTAAGATTGTGATTTTTCTTTTTCTACCACTTACAATTAATTATTTCCGGTACACACTCTTTAGCGTCAAAATTTTGTTTTTACCAATTTTTTAAAATTACTTACGGTCAATTTTCTTCAAAATTGAAATCCTTGGAGCCTAGAAGAAAAGCCCATCTTTATTTTCGTGTGTTTCAATTACTTCTTGGATATGTGGTTTGTTTGTTAAACTGCATCTAAGTGAGTGTAAATAAAGTATTGGAATTTTTCGGTGTAGATCCCCCTTAATACTTTACATAATTAAATATTGTCTTGTAAAAATATTATACTGTTACAAACAGTACATATTTACATGACTTGACTACTACAATATATCATAGCCATAGGATCTTGCCACTCTACCATATTTTACAGTTTTTGAAGGAAATGGCATTCATCTCTTTTGTGATGTAAAATTAGGTAAATTTTTCGATCTGCGCGCGATAATAAGGCCCGTTCTATATATAATATAGACAGTTTGCCCTGTCCCGAAACTATTGTATCCTGAAAATTCAGATGTAGGTATAATTTTTAATTGAACGACTCTGGACGGGTCAGCACAATTTCCTCCTAGCCGGTCTCATGGTTGTTGCGGCCCTGATTTTAGTAAATTGTAAATGTGTTATAATATGGCTTTAAGTAATTAAATTACGAAAAGAAATAAAGCCGCGCACTATCTGGATTTGAAATCTACAATTTCCATAATTCTTTTTATGCTATTTCTACAAAAACAGTTGAAGTAGTCATTATTTATTAGATATAGTAAATGTATTGAGCAAAGGTGTTTTGTTCTTCCTAAAATTGGTAGTGATATACATATTATATATTATTAATAATTTACACAGAATTTGCTATTAAAATCACGATAAACGTAATTTACAGTTTTACCAGACGTCCCGGTTAGACGTCCCGGTTTTACCGGGATTCTCCCGGTTTTGGAACCCCGCGCGTCCCGGGCGTCCTGGCAATGTCCCAGTTTTTATTTAAGATCATAAAATTTGGAATAACAGATCATCTTTTATAGCGGAATAAGCGAAACAGTACTTTCTATTGAACAACTGTAGTATATTTATAGTATTTCTCTATGAGAAATCGTGAGGTCTCATTCTTTTTCAATTCATTAGCTGATTATGCATAATGTTACATTTTAGTGCATATCATATACATTCAAAGCATTTTTCAAGTAAAGCCTTATTGTGTCAGTAATTAAAGCATTATGCCTTCCTATCTAATCGTTTATTTCGTGCCAGTTTACATCGTAATTAATTTGATTGATAAGATATGCAATACTAAATACAACACATCATTTTACCAAAAAAGTTTTAAACAATCGTATTTTTTCGCTGCACGTCAATTTCATGCATTTTATGTTGATTTCGGCTAAAATAGCTCAAATTTTCCGCGCTGCGCGCGGTAATAAACGGTTTTGTGCATCATTTTATCTTGATATCCCGACATGAAATCCTAATGCTAAAAATGAACTTGACCCTTTATTTTACGTCTCATCCAAGCGCAGAATTTGCATTCGCAAAACGACTGATTTGTACCTAAGAAAGCCCATGGTTCATATATAATATTCATGGAGTTAGTTTCTCGACTTTCCCTATGTAGGGGGTGGGGCTTGTACTATGGGTTCAAATTTGTGTGGGCTGCCATTTAGCCATTTTTTAACCAAATTGGCTGCAATTTACAGAATGAGTAGTCCATAGTGGTATCTAACAACGCGTTTTTTAGTTTCTAAATTGGACGTTTCCATTCGCGGCAAAAAATTTGAATGTATATTAGTCCAAAAATTTTACAAGTCAATTTTTTACGTTCATTTACTTATGAAAATCAAAACCAAGCAATTATTAGCTCAGTACAGATACAAAACAGTCTAGTAAAAAATAATTTTTAAATTTCAAATTTATTTCAAATTTATTTAAAAATGATTTTTTACTTGACTATTTTGCGTATACTAAAAAAAGTTGCTTTACTAAATAAATTGTCATTTCTAAACTATGACACCTAGAGAGATATTATGTAACTCATTCGAAAGATAAAAGCATTCCCTAAAACATTGTTGCTGATCAATAGCAATTTTTTATCTCTAATAGTTTTCGAAATAGAGAGCAATGAACATAAATTGACATCGAACAGGCATTTTAGGCTGCCCAGCTTTTGAGCTCCCTCCAAACCGTAATAAAGCAAAAGGGTAATTATACAGACAGCTACAGCGTGTCTCAGATAAAACCTCCGGAAAAAAATGCATGGTGCTTTCACTTTAGCTTACATCGCTGCCAGACAAGGATATAAATACATGGCGCGAGAACATAAATTGAACAAGTGTAGAGAGGTAAATGAAAGCACCCATGTATTGTTTGCCTTGGGTGAGACACACTGTACAATAATACGAAGCCAGAATTTTGATTTTATTCTCCAGTCAAGAGAAATAATTTACTTCGTACAAAAAAGGCCATTTATTATCATAAGTAGGTACTGTATGCGATTTCAGAATCTGTCCATCCATAATTATGTACGTATATAATTGAGGTGGTGAGATGTATAATAATAGACGGGTTCTCAACCCAATAGTTAAGGTCAGGAATTCGATTTTTCTATTAATTTGAAATCAATTGTATCTGAAAGGCATACT
>JAQFYB010004552.1:0-16007 GCA_034694085.1 Pogonognathellus longicornis
ATTTATTTGCGCTACCTTTATATACACAGATGCAGTAGAGGTAACCCAGGAAACTTAATGGGTTGACCTGCATTGGTACCGTCCAATGTTTATGCGCTCATGGGCACCCATTCATGAACCTAAAACAAATGGCTCGAACCATCGTACAAATTATTACATAGGTAAGTGAAGCTTAAAACCACAATAAACAAAACCTTAAATTTTATTTATTACTAGTACATTTATTATTAGTATATGAATTGAAATTATTTAACTGATGCATCTAGTGCATGAGTCTTTTTGTTCATTCCATTGCAAAGCGCTATTATAAACTCAATGATACCTAATATTCGAATTGTGTTCCTAATATGTCCCAATAATTAATTTCTTTGTAAAATCTTGCTGTGCACTCCCCTACTCATGATCTTGGGTACGCCTCTGCTTTTTATATACTAGAAAGAAAATAGGTAAGTAGGATAAGAAAGTTGAAATTGTTTGGAATCTTAGATGTTTGTCTCTTGCTACGCCGGTCTACAGAGATGTTTCAGTAGTCTATGACGCTGCGCGCTGGTTTGCTTGCTAGTTTTACGCAAAAGTGTCTCAAACAGTCAATTCTATCTTTCTCTACGCTGAACTCACACGTTTAAAAAATTCTTCGTTGTTTACATACAAACTTCTATTTTTGGTTACATTCACATTACTATACTACGCGTATTCATATATAGTGGCTGTATAGTGAAATGAGTTTTGCAATATTAAACTCAAAAGAGATATTTCTTCTCAAAGTGCCTCAAAAGTTGACTGTAAGTTTATCCAAATATTTCAGTTCTCATCTTCTAATTAACAACATTGACCAACTTAAATTTAGTAAAAGTGTAACTGTCTGATTATCAGAATTATTTATTTTATAAAATAAATAGCCTAAAATGCTTACGAAATTTATTTACATATTCAGAAAACGAAATTGTTGTTTTCCTGAACCTTTTATACCATATTAAAGTCAGTGGCTAAACTACGCTACGTTTATTTTCCATGTATCATATGCTTTATATGTATGAAGTATACAACAATACACTACAGCATTGGCCGCACGTCATTACAGGTATAATTACAATTGCATCAACAAACAATGAAACGTATAAGCAAAAACATTCTGTTTATTTGTTAGTTTTAAACATTTCAATATGTATGATACATTCATAACATGATTCCATAAAATTGTGACCGTTATTTACAGAATGGTAATATTCCATAAAATTATGACCGCTGCTGCATACACTTTCAAATGATGCATTCCTTAAAATTCTAGTAATAAAGTTATAGTATAATCAATGAGTGTGCACATGAACGTAGCGAATGTGGATCTTTGAAAGCTGAAAAACGGCCCTGCATCCAAATGAACGGGACGAAAAGATTTTGCAACTCTGCGTGAGATGCGTGTACCATTAGGAATTGTTGAAAATATTCTAATGAATTCAGTGGAATACGTATGGGATTTGGAAACATTTTTTAAACACACATACTCAAGAAGAAAAAGAATGATAGAACCGCAAGGGAACAACATATAGAGTGGCATTTGTATAACAGAATACAATCTCAAAGTAAAGAACACACAGAACACGTGAACAAACATTGCAGCTCCTAGCATAGGTGGGAATAAAACACTCAAGACAACGTTTCCTGCGACAACTGTCAGATATGCCATTCTGTAAAGTAACATGGTACACTTCAAGGATAATTTTGTTTTGCAGGATGAAGTGGCAACATAAATCAGGAGCTTGTTTATTCTGTTGATTGATACCAGATTTATCATTCCAATAAGTACGAAAGATAGGAGTGTAAGAAATATAAAAAGTGCATAATAAAGTAAAATTGTAGAACAGAATACCTTAACAACAAAATGATTATAATTTGATCGAAAAAGCAATTGACAAATAGGTGTGTATGGATGCTCTTCTAATATGAAAGGGCTGATCGGAACAACTAAAATGTAAATTATAAGGCTTATATTCATAGAATTGGCAATCCAACCCGCAGCATCAAATTCCCCCATATCGTCGCGCAAATCGTCTGCCAATACACCTGTGAAAACCAAATTTTATTTTAATGTAATAGCTATAGTTTTGGTATTCCATACAAGTATTAACAGGGCTGTATCTAGCGGCATGGCACTCTGGCACGTGCCCCCACCCCCTTGATACCCGGTTGTTTACCATAAAATTGTTATAAATCGCGAATGTGATGTGATGCATTTGAGGTTGATTGTGTAGAAATTTAGATTAATTTATTTCTTTATTTTTTACCTATATAAAACTTAATCTAAACTAATAGACCTCTAGCGTGTAAGTCGGTAGTTGATTCCGAGAATGGGAAATGGTCTATGTATTCTTAATCCAGGGCCCTTCTTCCCAGCTTTGAGCGCGAACTATTCATTCCTGCTTACAGCGGAATATGTGTGTGTGGCGTTAATAACATACACAACAGCCTGCTTAACGTTCCTCGTATCCTCGCTGCATGTTTTACTACCAATGGTTAACCGTTGGTAATCAACTTTGCCGCGAGGATGCGAGGAATGTTAAGCAGGCTGTTGTGTATGTTATTAACGCCACACACACATATATGGAGGAGAAAGACAGAGATTATAAGTAAAGAGCTACATGCACAAGTGGTGTAGGCGTCTAGCTCTAGCTGTGAGACCAGCTTCGAGTGAAGCCTGGACCTCCTCATTTTTTAATTTTTGCTTATCTTTTTGGAAACTTCTGTTAATAATACAAATTATTGACATGACATAATGAAACGCTTAATGTACTGTGGGAAACTAAAGAGCACGGAGGTCAACAATCGCAATGAATATTCTTTCATCTATCATTCACTAATACAAATATATTATGCATCCAAACAATATTTTTATTATCCTATTTCAACGCATTTAATTAAAGCAGAGATAAAAAGGTGTAATATTGTTGGTTTTAACATTTGTTGTCATCTTGAAATAATACGGAGTGGGGATATGTATTATTACACCATCAACAGGGCCGTACCCAGGATTTCTCTTTGGGGGAGGCAGGCTGGAAATGCATGGCAAAATGTTATTACCCATATGAAATATGAACAATTTTTCAATTTTTGTATGATACATTTGTGCAAATTTGTGGAAAATGATCAAAAAGTACATAAAATTCGCGCGTAGAGTGAAAAATTTCGCGATTTTTGGTAATTGTTTGGGAAAATAATCTATTTTTCAGGATTTATGCTACAAGCATTGGTGAGAAACACATTTGTATTTATGTATTGATTGATTGCCTATAATATTATCATGCTCAATAAAAATACTAATAATATCTAGTGTAACTTTAGAAATCCTAGGGGAGGCTTAAGCCCCTAAGCCTCCCCCCTCGGTACGCCCTTGACCATCAAATATAAGAAAATATGGATATATCATTGCGTCACCAATTCAAAGGGAAGGGTTATGCAATTATAATGTTATTAGCCATGAGGGGCGGTGCAGTTATTGCCTTATCAGGGAGTCAGACAAGTTTTAACTTAATCAGGGGTAGAAACAATAATGCATTGTTTCTACCACTCGATTTTCAAACTGTTCATTCCTCCTAAGCTGAGCGTTTCAAGTCATTATTTGATGACAGAACAATCTATATTGTCTAAACAATATAAATTGAAACATTTAATAAGAAATTGAAGTATTTAGGGAAAAATTGAAACATTTGAGGAAAAACTGAAACATTTAATAAGAAATTGAAGTATTTAGGGAAAAATTGAAACATTTGAGGAAAAATTGAAACATTTAAGGAAAAGGAAAAATTTAAAGGTTTAAGGAAAAAATGAAACATTTAAGGAAAAATTGAAACATTTGAGGAAAAATTGAAACATTTGAGGAAAAATTGAAACATTTGAGGAAAAATTGAAACATTTAAGGAAAATGAAAAAATGAAAGGTTTAAGGAAAAAATGAAACATTTAAGGAAAAATTGAAACGTTTAAGGAAAAATTGAAACATTTAAGGAAAAGTTGAAACATTTAAGCAAAAATTGAAACATTCAGGCAAAAATTGAAAAATTTAAGCAAAAATTGAAACATTTTATCTTCATTTAAACAACTAGGTAAAAAGGCCCGTTCTACGAACGGGATTAGTTGAATTATCAGTGTAACCAACAAGCCAAGTCCATCTAGAACAATAATTAATCCAAGCGGGGGTTAACTCCCAAAAGCGATATAATTTATTTATGGAAAATTGTTTGTATTTTCAAAAATTATTTTAGGATAAAAACGTTCTTCAATAATTTTTCTAGGGATGAGCCAAGTTACCCTAAAACAATATTTGACCTTGACACTAGCAGAGGTTCCCACCCAAAAGCAGTACAAATTATTTTAGGAAAATTATTTTTCTTTTACAGGATATTAATTTTACCTAAAGGTTGACTTTGCTTATCCCTAGAAAAATTATTGAAGAACGTTTTTATCCTAAAATAATTTTTGAAAATACAAACAATTTTCCATAAATAAATTATATCGCTTTTGGGAGTTAACCCTCGCTAGGATTAATTATGGTTCTGGATGGACTTGGCTTGTTGGTTGCACTGATAATTAAACTAATAGTGTTCTTAGAACGGGCCTTTTTACCTTAATATATAATCTATCTGTCTTTGCATTTTGTCAACAAAATGTACATTTATTTTTCAGTGAGAAAAATTGACAAAAACGTTTTTAAGAGTATCTAATATATCTATATATTATAATGCAGATTCTTGTTTGCAAATAAATTTTTAAACTTATTTCTGGTTTTTGGCAGTCAATATTATAGTATATTATTATTATTATTATTATTATTATAGTATAGTATTATAGTATTAAATTAAGGTGGAAATAATTACGTGAAAATTGTCGGTCCGCGTTTTGACCCGTGTTCAACAAATATATGAAATCGTCCAATGAGAGTGATTGAAAATTGATGAGCAATGTGGCTGCAAAAGCTGGAAGGGTAATGAATGCCAGAAATGTTGAAACAATGCCATACGGTGCTTCCTTTGAAAATAGTTGTACAAGTATAAATACAACCAAGTATGGGATATTACTTGCCATTGTTAGGTTGCCAATGTACCAGCACCATATTCTATATTTATTTTTTACTTTTTCAAAGTAAACTGTTCTTTTGTTCAATGTGTACGGACCGTGTTGTACAATGTCACACAATCTAAAATAATTTTTCAACGCAATTCGTAACAGAAAAGTGCTCATTTTGAATACGTCTATGAATAATATTATGCGATTGTATATGGAAATAAATTAGAATTTGCAAATGTAATGTGTTCTGAGCTTGACTTAGAAACTTTTCAAAGTATAGCCTAAAAATAATTTGACAAATTTTAATATTTGTACAATCGTATATGGGCTCATTGAATTTAGAGTTTTTTCCTGTATAGACGCCAAAGATTCTCAGTAAATTTGACGCTCATTTTGCTAAAAAACCGGACGAAGACAGACAGCCAATAAATTTCTCAATATAGTGAACCTGTTCTGTTCGTTACATTTTTTTGACTTGTGGTTTTTGAATTACATAGAATTAACCCATTGCTATCATAGTGGAGATGTTAGTGCAGAAATTGTACCGTTATTAATTTGATGTAAATGTTTATACCCTCATCAAAGGAAGTATATGTATATGCTCAACATCAACCAATGCAATGTAGACATAACTAAGGCCTAGTAAATAAATTAAAAAATATTTACAGGAAGTATATGCATGCTAAACATCAACCAATGTAGAAATAATTCAGGCCTATTAATAAATAATTCAAAAAATATTTACAGGAAGTATATGCAAAATATGCATGCTAAACATCAACCAATGTAGACATAATTAAGGCCTAGTAAATAATTTAAAAAATATTTGCAGGAAGTATATGCATGCTAAACATCAACCAATGTAGAAATAATTAAGGCATAGCAAATAGTTTAAAAAATATTTGCAGGAAGTAAACATCAATCAATGTAGAAATAATTAAGGCCTAGCAAATAGTTTAAAAAATATTTGCAGGAAGTATATGCATGCTAAACATCAACCAATGTAGAAATAATTAAGGCCTAGCAAATAGTTTAAAAAATATTTACAGGAAGTATATGCATGCTCAACATCAACCAATGTAGACATAATTAAGGCCTAGTAAATAGTTTAAAAATATACAATAAAAATAAGGGAAAATAAATACATTATTATTTTTACGTTTATTTATTATTTATATTTATGCATTTATTAATGCGATTAGTAGGTACATAATACACATTCACACTTTTGATATGTCGCTTCGTTTCTATTTTTCGCTCAACTAATTTCGTGTTCGTTAAATTGTAATCTAAATAAATATAATTTCAGGGTGCAGTAAACACACTATACATGTATCATTCACAGAGAAAGTACGTCTACATGTTCCCGATGTCTCACAAATTGACTGTCATGCTCTCATGCTCATTTGGTAAGTCTTGCACTCTAAAAACCATTTAAAGTTACTTGTTTCAATTTCAACTAGTAAAGCGTGGTCAGAGATTGAAGATTTTTTTGTCAGAATAGTCAGAAACATAATATAATATTATTAGCGGTTTTATTGAGACGGATTGTATACTTAAAATTACACTATACCTTAATTGCTTATTCATGCTCGACACATACATTTATCAATAACTCAGAAAATAATATAACTTGGGCAATTTTTATCGTTTTTAATACTAAGGCTTATTGTTTATGTTTGTTAGAATTTCATTATTCAATTATGTTTGAAACCTGGGGAAGACGTGCAATGAACGCATGTAATGCAACAATCGCGGAACCACTGTAATAGCTGTAATTTTTCGAGATATTTTTACTTTCATTTCTGTATACCGATAGATTAACTTTTGACGCCTTTCTTAAAAATTACGAATAGTTATTTAGTAGGTAAAAAATTTGTAGTAGAACAACAGAAAGTACTGTTGCAATAATTCATTATTTCATAAGAACAATTCCCTGAAAAGAGTAATAAAAGAAAATGAAGGTAACATATAGGTATATATGCAGCCCGTGTATAAGATAATATGGTATACAACTAGAAAAATTTTAAGCAGTCAACAAATAATAAAAAATTTATTTAGCAGCTGTTACAAATTTAAGCAGATACAATATAAAGTAGTTTACGGCCAGCAAAATTTAAAACAACGGATTAGATCTAAAAAATATGTAAAACATCTTTCGATTGCTTTATGTTGAAATATTCATGAATAGCGTCGATCAATAAAAGTGGAGCCAGTGATGGTTTATAAAACTCCGCAGTATTTATCAATATTTAAGGCATGGTTGATTTTGTTGATTTTTTCAATTACAATGACAAATAACATGGAACGAATGTGAATGTTAAAATATGATCAAAGTATTAAAAGTTTGTTTGCACATTTGTGACAGTAATGCTACACAGTTATTTTTTTCGATAGAAAATTTGTGTGTTAGGTCCGCACAGTTGAATAGGAGGGAGTTTTATTTGTGCCATCAAAAGCTAAATCTAAAGCAAAATTGTGGGTCGTTTTGGTGTGCACCACAAAAATGTCCTTACGTTACACACGATAGAATTATAAGAGTAATTTTGGTCCGTTATCAATAATATTTGGTCTCTAAGCAAGGATAATTTCTCCGTCATTTTGTCTCTTACGACAAAAATGCACTTAAAATATATTGTTTGAATTATGAAAAATTATTAATGAATTATGGTATACTTAATAGTACGGTTTGACTTTTCATGTATTAAATAATATTATGATGCGTTTCGGCTAACGTTAAGAGTTAAATACAAACGGATGTAATAGTCAATCAATATAATAATGCATATGCAATCAATATAATAATGCATATGCAAGTAAATATCAAATGATGTGTATTCAATTTAAAATTCAAATTGTTGAATATCCAGAGTTATTGATAAGCATGAATATTTTGGAAAAATATTTTCTCAAAAAATGTAATTGTTCTGAGAACATTTTTAAGTTTTTTTTGACGACGCGATTGCCAAGAAATTGAGAAATCCTTTCAATAGGCCAGTGGAATGTATTTTTGGAAGTAATTTGATGAATGGTGTCCGTTCGTCATCAATACTGACTCAGGGATTGAATTGCATAACCCACGTTTTGATGAACCTTAATCCAAAGCAAAAACTCGAGCTATTTTTCACGAAATACATTGTCAACATTTTAAATCCTATTGACTCTGCCAATAGAATGAGTGATTTACCTTCACATTATGAAACATTTCCCACAGGGCATGCTGAAAAATACAGTCAAGGCTTATTCACCACAGTAGTTTCTTATAGAATCTAAAGTAGGACTTCGCGATTTATTGCTTCATACTAATAAACCATTATGCTTTTGTCACTGCAAATAAATCGATTATTGTACCCGTGAATTTTTTCGCCGCCCTTCAATTGTTTCATGTTAGCCATGTTCAAAGAGTGAATGAGTACACAATGAACTTACTTCAATACGTGAAAGCATTAAATTATTCTTTAGTCCCTACCAAAATGTGTGCAAGGATCAATGGTATATGTTTCCGGCGACAGTAGACAAATGTTTCGGGCAATAGTGGACAAATGTTTTGGGCGACAGTAGACTATAATAATATGGAATAATGTGTATTAAGTTTGTCTATGGCAGCCACTATAGATACTTAGGTGGGTTATACATGTGTTCCTATGGAGTCGCATTAAGTTATTATTATATGGTTAAGGTTTAATATTTAATAATGCGGAATAGTATGCTATACAATAACAATAATACATAACCTTTAAAATAACATTTTATCCTCTATGTACAACCTCTTCTTGGATCATATAACTCCTCTTGTTTATTTGCAACATAACTTATACATTTTAAAATGTACTTATAATGTAGTCAACTTTTCGGGAAGCTGTTTCTTCCTTTTTTATGTTTGTTTAAACCTTTATATTATAAATGTAGAAGTACCTACACGGTTTGTCAAGGGCAGTGGATTATCGATCTTGTAAAACATTTATTTATGTTACTTTTCCATGAATGACTTGCTTTAAATATACAATCTATAGAATAGGACGTGGTTTCTTTCGATAGGGTATTTAGTCACTCAGAAACAGTTCAGTAAATAAATAGCGAATGAAAATTGTGCAGCAAAATGGCCGCGGTATTTGCAGTAGAAATTTTTGACAAATATTTTAATATTTTTGGGGAGAAAATGTGGTTAACTTATTTTTTGTGGGAGGCTGGAGAAAGGAAAATGAATTATTATGTGAAAAATCGACCCCGTTATTTGGTGTGCCACGGGGTTTTTGCAATTGTCTCGATTGTTAATGTGTACACTGTTCTCGCTCTAATATTTCATCTCTTCAATCCTTTTCTTAGTACTGGTCATGTAATAATATTCCTATTAGTATTCATTTTGATTTCAACCGTACAATTCGTAGGTTTAGGTATTAACGTACATAAAACACAATTTATCCAAGTTATCAACAAAATGCTGCTTTTGGACAAATATCTTTCAGGTATACTTTAGTAATTTATTCATTTTTTCGTTATAAACATTTAACTGATTCTATATATTATAATATACACATAGTAGCCATTATTTTGGCTAACAATTATGAACAAAACTTTTCATAATTAATAATCACAACTAATTACTTAATGGAAAATTAAGTAACTTGATATGTGCTACAAAAATATACGTGACTAAATTTTAATTTTTTGACTAAGTTTTGACTTAGTGTTTTGTCAGTGAAATATTGTTAGTGCAATTATATACTTAAAAAGTTATAAGTATGTAATTTAAATATTTCCAGATAACTTCATAGCTAAAGAAGAACGACAAGCAATACAGGTGGAGTTGCAGTTCTACGGTCGTTTGATAAAAGTAATTACAATGCTAGGGCTATTTTCAATCATACCCTTCGCCTTTTTCTTTGTCACCTTTGACCTGACACCCACTGTTTATTTACTTGAGACAATGTTTTCATTCTTTGACTGTCTATTACTCCGGATTGTCTTACTTCCCGTTTTTATTTTTATTGTTCTTCAATGCTAAGTTCCCATTCTATTGGTTCTGTTTGTAGGCATTTCTTACGCAATAATTATTAACTTCTGGCTGCGAATTATAACCGCTAAAATACAAAAGGCTCGACGCTATGCCAAAAGCAAAAGTAATTTTCACAAAAATCCATTACTGGCTATGCACACCTTCAGAATTCTCACAATTATTAACATTGAAGTCAATTACGTTTTCATTCAACGCCTCGGGCCCGTTCTTGTGTTTGCGGCAGGTTTATTGACAATTATTTTGACATTTTGCTGTGTTCGAATGAGACAGATAATTCCTATGCCAGGATTTCTTGTTATTCCGTTGGTAAATGCAATTGCAACATCGGCAGAAATAGTTACAATTCCAAGTATGGCTATGGTACACACAAAATCTGAGATTTTCATTCACGCTTGGAAGCAACACAACAACCGTTTGTTACGACGCATCGTCGCTAGTTGTCGTGCATTGAGATTTTCTATGGGACCATTTTTTATTGTCAAACGGGCAACCGTATTCCACTATCTTGAAATAGTTGTATTGTGCACCGTCAATCTCATGTTGTCAGTTAAGTTACGACATTAAATTAAGAACCTGAAAAATATTTTGTTAGGTTTTCTCTAGCTATAATAATCACGCGCTTATAAAATCTAAGCCTTAAATTATTTTTATTATATTAAAATATGTCCACGCTCCCTACTTTTAGGTGAAAATGAAAAGTACTTAGTAATAAACGTGCTTCTTGGTTTATATAGAAAAATATAACAATTATAATATTTTCCCAATTAAAATCGATCACTCAAAAATTATAATTCTCTTGACAATATTTTATCCCATAGTAGTCGTTTGATTAAATAATTTCAATCGTTCCCTACAATAAATTAAATATCAAAATATAAAAACCACTGGGGTTTTATATAGTCGTTAAATAATTTTTCTTAGCGGTTAACTAAATATTATCTTTACTACTACGCCTAATATACGATGAAACTCACAATATTTTTCTATAAGCAGTGGTAGATTAAACTTACTGTTTTGGTTGTTTTTGGTTTGCTTTAATTTAGTAAACTATATTCATTTACATTGTACTTAATACATCTACTTAATAGGTCCAAATTCATTCCAATATTTAATAAATACACCACGCTATTCCATAATAACTTTTGAATTAGAACTCATTTTATAAAAACTTCATACATGCATGCAACATTTTTTGTCATTTTTGTATAAATGCAATATACTATTTCTTATTCTTAATATAAATGCATACAATAAGGGTGTTTTGTGCGATAATTTCTTTATACTCTATCTATGTATTAAGTATATGGATAAAGTATTGTCAAATCAAAACTCCCATATTATAGTTTACAGGATGATTATTAACTCTTTTTAGGTCAGTGCGGTAATATGTAATGATGGCTCCCTTAGGATTATTTTTCACAGAGTGTAAATAGATAGGTAATAATTTAGTTCAATAAAAAAGCTAACAATACGATTTTTATTCAAACTTGGATGAAACGGAGCAGCCTAAAGGATGGACTCTATATATAGTAGGGGTGTCAAGTGATTTTATTTGAATAAATTTTCAAGCGGGCAACCGCATTACATCATTAAGAAAAATTAACATTGTGTAACGGTAATCGCATGCTAAGAGTAAATTTATTCAGGTAATTAAAGTAAGAGTACATAATATAATAGAAATTATAAAATTAAGTAATAAAATTAAATACTCTTGCTTCTAGGTAGACTGGAAGTTACTAAATTTTAGTATATCATTCGATGTAATAATTAAATAATGATTTGCTAGTACTTAATATATTTTAAATTATTTGTTGTTTATCTGGTTGAATATGTTGGAAAATGGAAGTGATTTTTTAAATCTAAGTTTTTGAAGCTCTTTGTCGCAATTTTAGCACCAATTGCGTCAATATGCTTTTACACACCTTGATATAATCGCTAAGGTTTCTTCTTCCCATGACCTTCTCTAAGTTTTTATAATATTGTTTGGATTGATCTTGCTCTCTAAAATTGTCAAAGTTATCAAATATCCGATCAATGGGAACTTCCACGGCAATTGCATTGCCGAAATCTTTACCCAAATGGTCCCACAGTTCTGTCAATTTGGCATAATCGGCTGCATATTTCTTTCCGCTCAATTATGCTCATTTTGTCAGAAAACGGTTGTCCGTGTTTAACAATACGTTGATTCACAGCCTTCCATTCTTCAGAGTTTTAATATAAATGTTTAAAAAATTTAAGATTAGAATTATAAATTCATTGAAATAAAGCAAACTAACTCAAATCAATTTGACCAAACGTGAAACAACTGATGTTGAAAAAGTCACCTTGAATGCTTCAGAGATATTATTTTGAATTTCCCCTTGCTTTAGGCGGGCCACGTTGAATGCCGTTGTTGTTGAAATTATTGCCCAAAGTGCAATAGTTATGATGATGTGACAACGTTTCATCGTGTTGTTTCATCATGGAATCAAATTCGAATGCAAAAATGAAATGATTTTACAAAAAATACAACTAAACGGAGAATGCTATTCATTTACGTACAACGAGTTTAGGTTGGTATATCGCAGAATATGCACTATATTAAATATTGTCTTTGGATATTCAATTTATAATGAACTGATTCACCGCAACCGAAAAATTGTTTAAGTTTAAATTTGATTATCGACTTTAATTCGCCAAAAACAAATATCTTAGCACCTTAGCGGTAGTGGAACCCCCCATGTCACACTTTGATTAACACTCGTAGATACCTACCAATACGTATCTGGAACTTACATTATTTTAATTTTAATCGAGAAAATATTACCATGAAAAACGAACAATGTTAAGAAAAAATTCATGCTGATTTGTATAAAATGTCATTTTTCAATTTTCAGGTTGTGACTTGCTAAGACTGGCAAATACTATCCGCCTAGCAAAGTACTACATGTCTCAAAACATTACTCCCATGTTCGTTTGGTAAGTTTTGAATTCCAAATGGCATTCAAAATACCTTTAAACAGAAACGTTTTTATGCCGTTTCATTGAAAGTTGTATTATGCTTTTTAATTGAAAGGCAAAAATGACATTGCATATCGTTGTTAGTGTGACACCTAGCTTTCAATCGTACCCGACTTTATTGGAATTCTATGTCAACTTGCAATAAGTAGGTTAAATTTTGTAAAAATGGTTTTTATTTTTAATAATTATTAGTAATTATATTTACAGATCTTCAGTAAAACAACTAAGGGGGAAAATTATCATGACGTCCTTTCTGCTGGAGTATATTCAAGCTTTACAACCCATTTTTTCTTTATTACCGCCTTCTTCCGAGATTCTAATTCAACTAACAAGTTAAGGATTTACACAAGTCTCCCCACATGTAAAAACGTCTACACAAGAATGCACGGTGTCGCTGTTTTTGAATTTAAGTTGTATAATTTTACAACCATTAACTAAGTCTATAGATAATATTTTCACCCAATGTATTTCGACATTAGAGGTAGTACAAATAACAATTTTAATCTCAAAAGCTATACCTCTCTAAGAGGTATAAGTTTAAAACAAAGTGTCGGTGTAGCCAATCAGAACCCTCCAGTTTGGTGGAATGGGTGGTAAATATGAGCTTTATTTTTATTTCTCGTAATATGTGTTTGTTGGACGGATAATAGCGCCACGCGAAGACCTAACTATTCTGAGATAGAGCGGCTTAAAGCTGAAGTAGAGAGCGCCAACCTTTCATATTTATTACAACTTGAGAAACCAAAATCCAATGTATCATCTTCTATAATATTAAATGGCGTTTAGAAGATGTATCGAATTTAAAAAAATACTTATTGATTGACTATTGGAATCGAATTTATACATTAGATAGATTTTTTAGTGCTCCATTTTATCATTAAATAAAACCCAAAATGTTTAAAACACCGCGAGGTATAAAAATCCGTCCAGCAAACACATATTTGAAAAAGTTGTAATTAGCAAACTTTCCAATATGGTTGAGAAGGATTTGGATGTAAACCAGTATGGTTTTAGAACAGGTAGAGGTTGCGAAAATGCTATATTGCATTTTACGCAAAATGTGTACAATGCACTAAACAAAACTAATGGTAGAGCTGTGGCTGTGTTTGTTGACCTCAAAATGGCGTTCGACACAGTGCAGCATAAATCATTGTTAAGGAAATTTATCCAAAATTATATTATATATATAACTGGAACCATATATGTTAAAATTAACGAATATATATTTATCAAATAGAATTTTTTGTATTAAGAATGGTGAGTATAGATCTAAATATTATAATGTGGAAGCGGGTCGCTGGTGGAAAGACCTCGGTATCCTGGTATCTAGGATACCGGGAAATTTTCGTCGAAGCCGAAAATTGCTTTTTGGATACGAAAATTTATGGAAAAAACGGGAAGGAAAAATGGAGAAAAAAAGGAAGTAAAATGTGAAATAGGGAATTTTGAGGGAAGTAGAAATCGGGAAGAGAAATTGAAAATAAACTAAAATCACTAGGTGTATTTTGTAAATTTGGAGGGAAGTAAAAATCGGGAAATAAAGTGTAAGGGGCAAGGGGGAAGAGAAATTTGTCTTCCCGATTCTACTTTAATTACAAGTTCCCAATAATAGGGAACTTGTAACTAAAGTACAATCGGGAAGTACAATCGGGAAATTGTAAGTACAGTAAAATCAACAAGAAAAATTGGAAATCTCAATGAAATAGGTAAAAAAAATGAGTTCATTGAAAAATCCATCGTTAATGCAACAATGTTGACGTAATATTTGATCAGTGCCGTAAGTAGCGGCAGGGCATTATAGCACCTAGCATGTGTCCCTCCCCCGAAATCTCAAAAAAAAAGTTATTTTGGGCACAAAAGTGCCCTAACTCGCGAAAATTTTATACTTTTTAGGTTGATTTTGGCTCAATTTAGCTGAAAAATTACGCGCTTCGCGCGAAAATTGACATCTACAATCACATTTTAACCTTGGTGTCCTCCCCGAAACCAAATCCTGCATACGGCCTTGTATTTGATATAAAAAAATATTTTCGGATTATCAAGATTTGTTCTTCATAAATGTTATTGCATTAAATAGCACACTTAGCATAAAACAATTAATACTTCTACAAACAGTCTATTTCGCAGTTTTTTGCCTATTTTGGGTCTTACGTTTTGTAAACCAAAAATCGGGAAATTTTTCAAATTTATTGGGAAATTTTTTACAGCATCTCTAGGATACCGGGAAGAAAAAGTTTTTTCCAGCAGCGAAGCGGGTACGGGTGCAGGGTCTGCTTTAGGCCCACTTTTGTTTTCGTTATATATAAATGATGTCGGCAAAGCCTTAAAAGGGCTGAATTATATTTTGTATGCCGATGACTTAGTAACATGGGTTGACAATGTTAATGTAAATACAGCCATAAATCATGTTAATGAAGGTTTAAAGTCCCTTTCGATTTGGTGTAAGGAAAACTACCTAATCATAAATTCTGAGAAGACGAAGTATGTAATTTTCCATAAGAGTAAAGATATTTTTTAAATTCGATTTTAAGTAATAAAGCATAAATTTATTTGTAAAATGATACAGCAATAAATACTATAAGGGACAGCAGGTTTTATCATATACAAAAAGGTGCCCGTGAAAACTTTCACGAGAAGATAGAAAGGTTTAATTCATAAAAAGAAATAATGCATATAAATATTGGACCTCCTACATGCATTGTAAAAAGAAAAAATTACATTGGAATTCCCGTGTTTCTGTGGGTTTCAGTTGGATATCTGAAAAAAATGGATCCCATTTTCGTTACGACGCTGGTCCCCATTGTGGTAACGACGGTGGTCCCCATTGTGGTGACGACGGTGGTCCCCATTGTGGTCACGACGGTGGTCCCCATTGTGGTGACGACGGTGGTCCCCATTGTGGTGACGACGGTGGTCCCCATTGTGGTGACGAC
>JAQFYB010004553.1:0-16006 GCA_034694085.1 Pogonognathellus longicornis
TCCTGGTTAAATTATGGTGGATGAAATTAATTTCGTCCATTTCATCCATTTTGCTATCCGGATAGGTCTGAACACTGGTTTTGATACACTTTTTTGGATGTTTTGATACACTTTTTTGGATGTTTTGATACACTTTTTTGAATGTTTTGATGCACTTTTTTGAATGTTTTGATGCACTTTTTTGAATGTGTGTTGAGTGGTCATTCAGGAAAATTAATTCCTGTCATGATTATGAGCAGATATGAGATATGTACTATTAAATATTTTTAAGGTCACAAGTTTAAATAAACTATAGTAAAACAGGTGTATACAAGTAGCGTCAGTTGTTGGGTCTTTAGATTTTTTTGGTGTCTCGAGACACTTTTTTGGATGTTTTGATACACTTTTTTGAATGTTTTGATGCACTTTTTTGAATGTTTTGATACACTTTTTTGGATGTTTTGAAACATCTTTTGGGGTGTCTTGAGACACTTTTTGGGGTGTCTTGAGACACTTTTTGGGGTGTCTTGAGACACTTTTTGGGGTATCTTGAGACACGTTTTGGGATGTATTGAGACACTTTTTGAGACACATTTTGGCCAATTTTTGATGACTTGTAACATTTGTAACAGCAGTTAGTTACATTAGTTAGGGTGAATATTTTTGTTGGATTCGAAATGGCTCTGGGGATAATCCCTTCATATAGGACCCGTACACCAAAAATTAATAATAATGTCAATTTTTTTGCGCTATAACGTTTGTTCCAAATTAGCTCAAAGATAGAAAAATTCTTCTGCACCCGAAGCCTTCTCATAATACATTAGGTTTACCCTAAATTCACTCAATTTTGTAAAAAAACAATCAAAAATTTCGCGCTATACGCGAATTTAAGCAGTTTAGGTTTGACCCAAACTGGCCCTTTCCACCAGAAATCAAGGTTGTATTTAGGGGAAAATTGCCACCTTCAAAATCGGAAAAAATAGGTTATTTTACCAAACAAGTGCAAAAAATCGACCAAAATTTTTGAATTTTAGATTGAATTCCGCTTTAAATAACCCAAATTTTTCAGGGTGCATCATGATGGTATTTAGCTCCGAAATGGAATAATAAATACGGCCTTGCCAGAAATCGGAAGAAATTTCTGCGTCCAAATATTTCTCATGATACGTTGGATTTAGTCTAAATTGGCCCAATTTTTGTAAAAAAAAATCAAAGAAATTCACTTGATACAGTTTAGGTTAATTTTGGTCTCAAATATCTCAATCTTGTATTAGAAACTTTTGTCTAGAAACAGAATTTTTGTCTATACACGTTTTTACGCCTTGTAATAAAGTTTAACAAAGGGGCGGGGTTTATGACGTCCTCTTTCTGATACACGGTTTGAGACAGCTCCTGAGAGTCGGTTAGCAAAAAACGGGTTTTACGGTATGTTTGTGGAGGTGGTGTGCATTGTGCATTGTCGTCGTGTTCCTTGTGTTTTCAAATTCATTACTGTTTTGAAATATTTGAGCGTTTGTATATATTATCAGGTTTTAAAACTATTGATCGAATGGTTAAAATTTTTATTTTGAACCCACAGATTAGAGTTCGTCAAGAAAAAGAAAGAATAGAACGTATGCGGATTGAGCGTAAACTACATCAAGAACGAATGGAACGGCTGATAAGTATTAAGAATCGAGGTCTTTTATATCCCCCTAAACCAATTGAAATAGTGGATCTAGCATCTGATGATGACGAAGATTGTAAAGTTGTGACAGCATTTATAAGACCCTCAAAGGTAGACAATCTCAAAAAAACCAAAACCCCACTACTTTCACATATGTTGCAATCCAAATTCCCATTTCGAAAGAAAGGTGCCAATACTACTGGTCCTCGACACATCAATCTCAGTAATCCATCTCAATGCTCACTTGGAAGGAGTCAGACTACAATTCCAGCTGCCAGTACAAATATAGGAAATTCAACTATTACAGCTGTGGATAATATTAATCCTTATGATGTATTGTCACTTGAGTCTTCTCACCCCGATTCTTCACATTCAGTCACAGACGGTAAAGCACTGTTCCTTAACCAATTTTCAGTTTGTTGAGATAATGTTTTCATACTTTGATATGACTTACTTGATTATTTTTATTTTAATTGCAGAAGTTAATATCTCTAACCAAACTTCTAAAGCAACTGTTGCAGAAGAATGCCCAGATTTTATTCTTGGAGATATTGATACAGATGCTTTCTTAAATCCTGTCGAACCCCCAGATGGAAACAACAATTTATCTGATTCCGTTTCGATGTCCGATATGACAACGGATGATTTCAATCCGCAGGATTTTGTTGCAGCTTTCTATGATAATCCAGAAGAGGAAGTAATTCTAATTGACTGATCTTCGAGGATATTACATATTTATCCCTGAATTAAATAAACATAATTAATATATATTATTGTTATTAAAGTATACTTTTCTCTAAAGAAAATAGGCATACCCTAATTAGTTTTGCAGACTAATGTGTGAATTTATTTGTATTTATAAAATCGTGTATTTCTACTTCCAGTTTCGATCAATTTTCTCAAAATCGAACGTCATTTTTTACCATTCCTTTGAAGCTTTGTTATATTTAATTTATTATGGTTTGTAACCGTAATTGTATAATGATATATCTCATTACTGTAAGTAATTCAAGTTAAAAGAATTATTGTGTAATTTCTAGGATATCTCATTGTGGTAAAAGTGATTGAAATGTGCAACTTAAAATGTATTCATTATAACATGAAACTCAAGACATACACGTAACTTTACAATAAAGTATTTAAATGTTTGTCGTCAAGTCAGAGTCAATAAAATGGTTCTTTGGAACACTTCAAGTTTAATTTTGTTACGTGCGAATTGCTTGTAACGATATGGCCGTTGCAATAATATTGTGTGCTTGTGATTTGACACGAAGATGACTAGTTAGTACTTAGTAGCAGTTAAGTTTCCTACAAATTACAATCTGAGTAATAATAATAGACTTCAATTCTATCTATCTACTATTTACCTAATGTACAATACTACTATTATGACGCTACTTTCTTAGGTGGTTAGGTACTATGTAAAAAAATCGTACATTTATTGATCAAAATTCCAATGAGACATACCTACACTATTTTGGTTATATTTAATTTTTTTTTGTTCCTACAATTACAGCTATCAAAGCGTATAATATGTTAACTAGTTTGTATATTTTGTCCAAGAATGCAAATGCAACGGATATTATTATTTAATTTTTAAGCAATAACATTATATGTCATTTACAGATTTAACGTATTTTTTCCGTTCATGCAGTTTATCTTCGTATTAGAATTCGTATCAGCTTCGAAGATATAAATTAATGTTGTAGTCAAAAAATAGGTTCTTCTCCTTGGTATAGGAAACCGGTGGACAGTTCTAAAAGAAGTTTGGGTGTTCGAAACTATAAATTGTTGAGACAGAATGCAAAATTCCTAAAATATATATTAAGATATTATGTATGAACTTATTGACCGGGCGCTTTTGTTTTTCTAATTATCAATTCTGAATATTAGTAACGAGTTGCGACATGTAATTATAATGCTGTTGTAAGTAAGTTTATTGTACAATAAATTTTTTGCGTAAATGTTGTATAACTTTTTGTATCATTAATCGCGCGACAACGCATACCCAATCAATAATACTACAGGATTGTAGATTGCATGTAGCACAGCAAACCGTATAAATAAATTTTCTTCTCTTCTTAGATCTATTAAATAAATAAGAGTGAAACGGAGTAGTACACAAATATTTTATGTTTAGATATCATATAAAAAGTAGCTAGATGTTCGAGAAGAAATAAAAGTCAACTACAAGCGTATACATATACAGCACAATTATAAATACAGATAACTTTTTCTTTAATTTCACAGGATTGTTTTTCAAAAGTTGATTTTTTGAATAGTACTGTGTCGTATTCTCAGAGACACGTAAGATTTTGATGCAAAGGAAGTTGCCATCAACATAAAGAGAACTTTTATTGTTTCTCGGTATTTCTCATCTCAGTCTTTATTAATGTGACTAAATAATTGAACGAAAAAATATTCACATAACACTCTCGACAAGGGAAGAAAATGAATAGTCGTATGATTTCAAGGAAAAAATGAAATGGTAATATGTTAGAGGTTCTTGAGGGGAGAATTCTTCAAGATTTAACATTTTGGCTATGACACGTTTTGACATTTTGGCTGGGTCATTATGCTGGATAAATGGCTGTAGGCAAACACTTGCCATATCGCTGGTAACTAACAAATTAGAATCCGCAATTCTACTCCATAGGTTCTGCAAATAAAAAATATTGTAGTAATATTTTACAATTTATTTGTAGGTTTAATTTGTAGACTTTTTAATAGAAATCATACCTGTACTTGACTGTTTGGAACCTCTGGCTCTTTTCCATTTAGAATATGAGAAAAAATTTCAACTTGCTGCTGGAGTCTCTCTAAGTTGTCAGGATAGAATTCTGTAATACTCTGGAGAATCAAAAAATGTATAATGTTTATTTATTCCCTGAATAAAAATACTAGTATTCGAAAAAATGAATCTGCCCAGTCAATGTGTAAATACTGGAATGTTTTTTGTAAACTCACTGATACTAGTCGAGTGGAATGATTGATGTGTGCGAGAAGAACAGCTTCAGTCTGCTCTGTTAACTTAAAACCTGGCGACTCTCTTGGTAATTCTGGTTCTTCCTAAAAATAAGAAGAAAAAGTTTGTTAGTTTAACTCTAAAGAAATGGCAATATTATGGAAATTACATTATCGTGAGATTCTTCTTTATCGAGAAAGTCAAAGCACTCCAGGGCAGACTCGATGTTACTGAGACTAGACGGGGATTCCTCCTGAACAAAAAAAGCGGACGTCAAAACAGGACGTTTCACCATACAATGAGACAGTGACAATAATTACAATCACACTACATAACAGATATGTAGCAGCGACGGAAAATTATATGTGGCAGTAGTAAAGGAGAAGTCTGTAAAAGAAAAGACATCTTACCAAGAACTCCAATATTTTTTGGACTATGAAGTAAAATTCCCTGGTAACTGGATATTGATCACGAACATCTTCCAGAAGAGATTGCAAATACTCAGAACAAGATTTTAGAGATGCTTCATGATCAAATTGAAGTAGCCTTGCTGATTTGATTGTAACTGTTCCAGCAAGAGAATTTGCTGGAGACGATGATTTTGAACTTCCAGTAGAAGAAGCCTGATCACTGTTCGGACTCATTAGTCTCCGTTTTCTAGAAGGGCTGTACGACTCATCGTTCAACGGACTACAGAAAGAAAAATTATTAATGCTTTCTATTAATGTTTGATACATGTTAATGAATATAACATAAGTACTTTTTTTATTACATAATTATAGGATGCTTTAAGTAAAAAAGAGAGACACTTACTCCCATTGAACAACTATATTGAGTTTGAGACTTCCACTAGGATTTAAATTGACTGTCATTAGCTGTGGCTGTCCTGAAAGAAGTTCATGAACATCACAGAATTTATTTCCCAGGAGAACAGTTTTTCCCAACGTCTTCACTTCAGCTGCTTTAATGTGCAGAACTTCACCGAGAATAGCTTGGAAATTTGCTCTAGGATAGTCCCAGATTTGTGACCCGTCTTTGCACACTTTGCCTTTTGTTTTCCATTTTTGTTCACCATGCTTCATAACTATTTCATAAACGTCACCTGGAATTAGTCTGGAGAAACCCTGGATTCCTGTGAGCATA
The DNA here is from genome assembly GCA_034694085.1 of Pogonognathellus longicornis. Classification (NCBI taxonomy): domain Eukaryota; kingdom Metazoa; phylum Arthropoda; class Collembola; order Entomobryomorpha; family Tomoceridae; genus Pogonognathellus; species Pogonognathellus longicornis. Next base: position 5,754 of record JAQFYB010004553.1, read on the forward strand.
AAAAAATCGTTAACAGATTTGCGAAAACATGTTTCGTTGAAAAGAACTTCAGCTTAAAATCGGCTTTCAGTACAATAGGCTTTCAGTGCAATCGGCTTTTAAAATCTACTGTGTATATAAATAAAAATATAATCTTTAAGTGTCAACCTTTCATTGTCATTCTAAAGACTCCCATGAGTCTTTGTATCCTTTCTTCAATGGCACACAAAAGATGAGTACATTCTCGGTATCCAGCTTTGACATTTGTCAACGCAACTTCCTTTTCTTTACCTTCCGACACAGAAAACGCATACGCCATTGATCTGACCCCTTCTCGAAGTTTCAGCTGCAAATTGTAGTCTTCCATTAGTTCTTCCAGCTCGTTCAGCTTTTGTTCCATCTTTTTGGCCTTCCTCGAGGTATTTTTATGCGACTGTTTCAGAAGAACGAGAGATAAATTAATTCAATTCAATTTGCATTTACATTTTATAGAGATTTATTGTGACAAAACAAACTCATGATATTTCTAACGTTTGCAGTACAGTAATGAATGTGAGTGAGCATAGCTAGTTTCTTTGTAATTTAATTATTTGCTACACGGCAAGTCATAAGTGTCTTTATATTTTGAAGGTCAATATCTCGCTCGAACGAAGAACGCGAACGACGTGCTCAGCAAGGAAATGAGAAATATTTTATAAGTTGGGTGATATCCACCGAATTTATGTTATAGTCCTGCGGTAATGCACTTTTAATTGAATGAGTATTCATAATGTTTCAAAACTCTTCAGCATAACAAAATTCAATTAGTTTACACTTAAGGACATGTTTGTTGTAGCTTGTAGCTATAATGAAATACATGAAATAACATTTTTTCAACGTTCACTTTCGTTCGGTAGATATTTTTAAAAAATGACCCCGTTCGTGTTGATATAAATACATGCATAAAATTAAAAAACAGTCACATTAAAAAATAAAGTAGAATGGGCGTATTAAAAGCTGTGGCGGAACTGGACTTTCGTTTCATGCTAATAACCATTAAAAACAGGTTTAGTTTTTTCCTAAATAATATGGATTTTTGGATACTTATTATAACATATCTCTTAATCTTTAGCACATTACGTTCACGTATAGTGTGATGGTGATGATTAATCTGCAATGCACACAAGTACTTGCATACTATATTTTTATATATAGCAATTTATCGCAAACATGCGGAACACAGTTAAAAACCCAAAAGTATATATTTATTTACATTCCACAAACAAACAGTGTAATGTATTAAAAAGTAACCTCCACCCATCCAATCAAAAAGTGACCTGAAAATGAACTGACCTTCACGAGCTCGTAAACTCTCCCTTGTGACTTTATAGCATGTAATGAATGAATAAAGAGAAAATTACATTTGCACTGTCTTTAGCCTTGTTTTTAACTGTCAAAAAATTCAAATCTCATTTCTAACTGCTTACCCCGCTGGACATTGACAAAGCGTCGATGTCATCTTTGGCTTGCGTCGACTCTTCGTTTGCTTGATCGATACAGGATTTTAATGCAGTCGTAAGTGCATTCACAGATTGTTTCGTTTTTTGCGGACGTGGACTCGAATTTTCCACCGATTTGTTCGTTGCATTGTAATTATGGCCTAAGTAGTTTTGCAAAGTTGTTGTAGGGGACCTATAAATTAAAATTAATGAATTAATACCAATGTGTCAAATTGTCAAATCATATCAACCAAAAATAATATATAAATGTATGTACAAAAAACGAAAAAAAATATGCATATGATTTTATACCCCTCTAATATCACGTCCCCCTTGACCCTCCCTTTACTTGTGCAAAACATTAATAATTTCTCCTTAAAAACTCAACTTAAAAAAATAATTATCTTAGCTACCTAAACAGTAAATAGTAATGTAACACACTGAACTTAATATTCACAACACAATGCTCTAAAGGATGAAAATGTATGACATTAATATGTCTGGAATGTAGCAAATAGAGAAAAAGATGACTAATAAATACACTTTTACTTGTAATTTCACCAATGCAATGTATTCTGTTGAAACGTAAATAAAAACAAAAAAGATTACACATGCAAAATGAATAGTAGGTATGTAATTTTCATTCTACGTAAACTACACAAACGTATGTGTGGGTGTTACATTGAGCTCACTTCAGACAGAGATAGTAAAATTAAATCATCGTAATTATTGCCTTGTGCTTTGCAATTGCATGCACACACACCACAATTAATATGCAGGTGTATCTCGTTGGCAATGTATGACTAATTCTAAAAATAATAGTGAAAAATACAGCCTGTGGATAAAATCCTACGTAATTGTTAAACTAATAAAATATATCCATGTTACATTTATACATATATGTCTTTATGTGATACATACGTACTCCATATACTGTCCAAACTGTCCATACTCAAAGTCAAAAGTAAACTTAAACGGCAATAATTAATCTTATCAGTTAACTCCGTCATTACATTTGGACATACTTTGTCACACGTCCGATGTGTTAAAGGTAAAATCAATATTGTGTCGCACAAAATCGATTGAAATGAGATATCGAAAATAATGAGATAAAAGTTGAAAGTAAATGTCAATGTAAATTGTATATCACATAATAAGATATAGATATCCCATTAAAATTTATCTCATGTACAGAATCACAAAATACAATACATACCTGACAAGAGTCTTATTCCTGGATAAAATTCCAGCAAAAGATCGACTTCTCGAAATCAATCCACTGTCAGCTGCCGTATTGTTCATTTTTACATTTTCGAAGGTCAAAGTCGAAAAAACTTGTTTATCGATTACTATTCTATATAACCGCTGCTGCTGCTCTGCTGCTGTTGTGCACACACATATACACGGCGACAACGATTCAATATGCGAATTCAAGTGATCACCATACCACACTCTCCTTGTACTACAACTACCACCACTAACTTACAAATGCATACTACAACTTACACAGACACACAACAATCTACTTTAGATACTACACCACAAAAGCAGAGCTGTATACACAATGCACACAAGATACAGTACAATATTATTATTCAGCTTCAATCCTTGTACTTGTATGTATACGTGTAGACACAAATACTGAATTTATAATACTACTTCGTCGTATGTACATCAATTCGGACAAGGTTTACTTAAATTACACACTGACTATTGTAAAGTCGACGAGAGAGATAAAGATTGCACCTACTATCTCAGGATTGAATTCAACTATGTACAATGTACTCTTATACCTACTGCTCAAGTAAATCTATAGTGTAATGTACAATAATAATACTTGTACTAGCAATGCACAAACACACAACACACACTGACTGACTGACTGACTCAAAACACAAAACGAAATAGACAGAGAGAGATAGAAAGAGAGAGAGAGAGCAGATGACAATAAGTGACAGAATTAACTAGAGTGGAAAACGCTTTGAGCTTGTGTATATATGTGTGTGTGTGTTTTCTTGTAAGTATGTAGTGGAAGTGTGTTGTGAGCGCACTACACCAAGAAATCTAGTCGAATGTAATGTAATAATGTTTAAGGATAAGTAATAGTACATACATACAGTACAGATATGTTTTTGTGTGTCTTTTATAGTTTCTTACATGAATCTGTATGTAGGTATGTGTGCTATGCGATGTCGTAGTGTATTAAAGTATAAGATAAGTGTAGCAAAGTAGTCGTAGTAGCGAAAAGCTTCAGAAAATAAATGAGAGTTGGGTTTGGTGCATGCCCACACAAAGTTGCCTTGCCTGGGTTAGTTTAGGTATAACATTATTATAAATACTCTCCAGCAGAAGCACCAGAGAATGTCTACTCTACACTGCACTACACATACACACTACTGCCTGTCGTCTTGTAGAAGTACAAGTGTAGATTGCACCTTCTATCTTCTATCTGTCTATCTACTACTACCTTAGTCTCTTTCCTTTAAAACTTTGCTTGCACCACAGAGTTATGTACTAAAGTGCATTATTGCATACATACAACTCACACCAAAGCAGCCCAACTTACATTTAGCCCTCATATGCTCATATTGCAGTGTTTGCCTTGTGTGTGTGCATTGCATACCTTTTTTCAATCATGCTTTGCATTACATAGTAAAATAAAATAAAATGAAACAACGCAAAGAACGTCTGCACACTAAATTCAACCACTTTGAGTTTTGAGCTTTCTGCTGTGTAAGTGCATTTGTACCTGACATGTATTTTTCTATAGAGATACGTGTACTTACAAGATTTTGCTAATTTTTACATTTTCTACATAGTAATGGGAATAAAATCCATACATTCATATATTCTCGACTGGAAGAGATTCTCTGTACGATGTGTATTGTTTTGTCTTGTACGTACATGAACAATACATGCATTATACCATACAGAGTGAATTGAATATTCTAGGAAGGAAAGAAACATCTTGGCAGTTATTGTAAATGTATTGTCAGTAAGAAAGCAAAATGGACTACGGAAAACGACGCAGACTCGTTGTACGAATGTTATGCTTTTGGTGTGTGTGTAATCTTTTTCCAGGAATTGTAGCCGCAGTCATACAATACACATTATTACACATTTAGATTACATAGGTTTTATTTTACAGCGGGGTATTTTGCATGGTTACATGCAGAAATGCAAAATCAACCCCATAAAGAGGATTTTTCATGCGAATCGTATGTAATTCAGACCGTAGTAAATAAAGATAAAGTTCAATGTATAAAGTTCCAATGTGCAATGTTCATTTCATTTCCTATTTAGTATATATAGACATGTCTATGCAGTAGGTACGTACAATATTGCGAATAATCTAATCTTTCCTGTGTGAGTTTGTATTACCAAAAGGTTAGAATCTTTCTTGTTAATGTCATTTCATTTGACTTCTTATTGCGCGTCCTGTCGCTGTGCATTGTACGTGTACATACATATAATGTGTTGACTGAAACTGTCTTGCATTTATTTGAATGAATTAAGTTTGTTATGTATATAGTTCTATTATGTTTCTTCTTTTATGGTTATACTTGTTTGTAATGTGTTTTGTGGACGTGTATCATGTGATGGTTATTTATTTGTGTGTACATGTAGCAATGTATATGTAGTTACATGGAAATATTGCAGAATACAGAATAATGTAGTGTTAAACATACTAATGAAGGTCCCATGAATGACTAATAAAGTATTATGTGAGACAGAATGCTGTTGTGGCATAAAGTGTGCTACATACATTCTTCTTGGTACTTATTTAAGTAGTGAGACACTAAGACATTTTTATTGAACACAGTTAAGACAATTTGCATTAGGTATGCCATCTCCTTTAATGCATTCGAAAAAATGGTCGTTAATAATACAAAAGCTTAATTATTCTATTACGTACATTCAGTCTGTTAATACAATATTATAACGAATCTATGGGGCTTGCTACATAAAATGCTCTGTCGGTACTCCTGGACTTCATGGTACATCGTTTAAAAGTTTGTTCACCTTAAACTTTAAACAGAAATTACAGTTTTTCACATGAGTAATTTTTCACTTTGGTATTATAATACCTACTTACACATAGGCACTTCTATTATAATGTTCTGCTAGTATCTATGTACTAGGATAAGAAAATGAGTGAGTATAATTTGTTAGTACGTTGTGCATTATCCCACCCTATACCATATATTCACCCTACTTTACTCAAGTTTAGCCCACTTTGGCCAAATATGGGGAATGTAATGAATAATCAATGTAAACGATGCCATTTATGCCCAACTGAACTTAAAACCACAATTTCGCATACAATCATCTATGTGCTTCTAATGGTATTCACGATGTAATTACAATACAATGTGTTTTACCATTTTATGACAAGACGTTATGCTCGCATTGTTATGCAATGAAATATTCCATACAAGAATTTCTTGAAATGCCGATACACAACTTACTTTGTCAGTCTGTACCTTCATCGTCGTCCCATTTTAGTGACATTGGGATGGTTACTGGTAATGGTAGGTTACTGTACTGTGAGTGTTAGTGTCTGCCATGATTTTACTTCAAGAATTCTCACAGATCATGTGGCTGTAGAGGAAATTACGACATATGTGTGAAACGGTGCGCAATTATTAGGTAGTATCTCTGTATTTTAGAGCAATACACTTACTTGCCTTCATTGATACTTATAGGGGCACTTACAAATTACTTATCCGTGTTATAGAGTTTCATTATGGTAGAACCAATATCATTTGTAAGGGTGTACTTTATGGTTAGTATCGTGAATGTAGTCTACTCTCAAAAAGTAGATCGTTCTTTGGAAATCTATATGCCACATGTCCAACCAACTGAGGTACATTACCTACTACTCAAGTACTTAAGCTCAAAATAAAAATAAATGTTATTTTTCTAAGTTTAGCTTTTTGATCCTTTGAGGCTTTGGTTAGAGTTCTCTTTCTTTAAACCAAAAGAATATTATCTGTATCATACAAGTTTTAATATATTTACGCCGGATTTTGAAAAATATTGACAATTTTTCAGGATGACCAATACCTATGTACTACTCACAAATTGCCAATTGGAAATAACACTCTTTACATAAAAGAAATTAGTTTGCAATTCAAAGAAGGAAGGGCCCATCATTACCTTCTTTATGGCTGCTACAAAATTCCAGATGAATTACTGAAATTGGGATACTGGTATAACGTCATTGTAGGATTTATTGACACCTGTATTTATAATTCTCTTAACTTACATAATAGGTTAAATCTTCGTTACAAATGTAGTGATTAAATTTAAAACTTATTAATTGGATTCGTTTCGTATGATGAAAACGTAGGACATGTAACACAAAGAAAAGCTGCAGCGGAAGGAAGCAAATCCCGATTGGATTAAAGCACAAAGATCCTTTGTCCAACACAGCAATGAAACTAACATTTCCCTCTGGAGTAGGTTATCCCGTTGGACCCAAATACAAAATCAACTACATTGTGTTAGAAGTGCATTACCTTAAGGCATTGCCAAAAGGAACAATGGACAACAGTGGAGTTTCCATACATGCAACAGCAAATGTGTAAAAAAATTCCTTCCTTCAGACATATAATTATAGAATATGATTATTCTAATGCTAAAGGTTTGTCAATTTTTGGAATACGAAAAGAAAGTATAAATTCCTACATAATAATCGATGTTCCTTGTCTAGACCTCAATTTTTAAGCGGAAGTTTGGTGTTTGCCCGTGCAGGATTTCAAATTCCTCCACAGCGAGACAGTGAGTTGGATTAACACATTCAAAAAGTAGTGAGTAGCACAGCATTAAAATTAAAACAACTAAATGAAATAGCATTTTTATGTTATTATACACACATTTTTCCATGTTGCCTACATATTACGTTATATTAATACTTTTCACATTGTTATTGAAAAATAGATTCTTCTTGATTTTTGTGTACAATTCTTTTTAAAATGAAAAAACAATTTTTCATATACTGAGGAAACTGATGAGTTTTTTATTCGAAAGTGTTTGTCTCAATATTTAATGAAATATAGCATAGTGAAGCAAAACTCATGTTTGATAATAAAGATTGCAAGCTGATTTATTAAAATAATACAAAATGTCAGATTCTATTTTTGTGCTTTAGAGTTTTCGTTGGACATGAATTGCAAGCTTCCGATATCTCAGCCAATCTATCCTTACGCAGCATGGGTGCACACTCATGATCTCGGTTCAGTCGTCTCAGGTTACATAATCCATCCAAACTACAGAAATAAAAGTTTACCTGTTTCATCCGAATTGCTACATATCAACGAACTAATTCGTTGGACACATCATTGGCCACAACCAGTATCTTTACTTTCCAAACGACTTGTGATAAATTCTGATGACATGGTAGCTGCGAAATGCACTTACAATTCTTCAGGGAAAACAGACATTGTTCATTGGGGAAGTAGACGCTCGGATGAAATGTGCAATTTATTTCTATCGTTTTACACATCCGTTTCTACGAGTCCTGAAGAACTATCATTGACATGTGTCAACGAAATGTCAAGAAAAATAACCAACATTCTACCCAAAAACGCAAGTTATTTACCGTTAAGGAAACCTTTCAAAACAGAGTCAGTAGTACAGTAGTAGTAGCTTGCTGTGAGACATGAGAATTTGTCCACCACCACCATTGCTAATCCTATTGGTATGATACAGGAAATTAAATATTTTCTGTCAGTCATAAATTATGTATGCTTGCTCCATATTATTTCATTATTATAATCCAAATACTACAATGCGGAATGACAGGTGTAATTGAGTACACAAGTCAATTACTTTACTTTATTACAAAACCACAAATATGTAGGAAGCTTAATAAATGCCTACACACTTATTGGAGAAGCCCAATCAATTAAATATTATTGCTACTTGTATTTAATTTGCTACAATAAAATATACTTTCACAAACTCGTATTCATTCATGTCACAATTTATAAATACATTCAAGGCTGTATTTAGGAAGGTGGCAAAGGGGGCATCATTGCCCCCTGAAGAAAATTTTGAAACTTACATACACTGAATATTATTTTGGTTCAAAAAATATTTTTATCATTTTTGCACCCCAGAAATGGAATCTTAACTAGATACGGCCATATGAATACATATCTGACCTCATCCCCTACTTTTGCTGAAAAACATGATACAACGATATATGTAGAAATCTTCAAACAAAATAAAGTGTGCTATGATTTCAATTGAGTCATCCCTCTTAAGCAAAATAGATTTTCAGTCATGCCATTCATTCTATTAATATTACATTTGATGCTAAAGGAAAGGGAAATGACTAAAATACTCATTCATAATTTTTCCCCAGAAATACTAATTAGCTAAATAAACTGCACCAAGAGGTGTATTTATAATAAAACATTTATCTAAAAATGAAAAAGGTTTACTTTATACCTATGCATGTGCATAATGCTATTTTGACGCTGTACTACCTGTCCCTACCTATAGGTATATTCATTATACGGTTACCTATGTGTTTAAAGTTGAATGTAGTATGAAAAGCAAATAATAAACTCTACCTTTAACCATTAGAGTATGCCAATAAAATATTTATTATTAGTAGAGTAAAAGCAAAAGTTTTATGACTATGAGCGTTCCAATATATTTCAGTTTGTGGTTGTGGTACAAATAAAGCGTATTAGGAGTTAATGGCTTAATAGGTTTCTCATGTGAGTCCTAATGGCGCATTTGAGCTTTCGGCGTGTCATGATGATTCAATATCGATTGAATCTCAAGATGACTGTAGTCAACACTCCAACTAGAACTTTAGTACTAGCCAACCAACAGAGCAAACTCAACTGTTACTTAACCTCGACCGTATTTCTACTAGAAAAAAAGATACTGTACCACAGACAGAACAGTCTAGGAATACTACAGTAGTGCAGAGAGAGAGACTGAAAATGTCAAATGCCATTTCATTTCAGTCTTCAATACTACTAGCATAGCGCAAGCAAGTCAGCAGGCTGCACCAAATGTTACATTTGATATTCTGTGTAGGTTCTCGTGTGGAAATCATACTCTACACTATGAAATAATACTTACTCCACAGTACAATCATATAAAGACATAAAATCACAAGTTTAATAGAAGGGATACTGAAAGATAATAATATAGGTACTCATCCATTCTCTCTTGTGTATGAGTACCTAAATACACTATCTACATTTATATAATACCAATAATAATAATACCTTGGATATATTTATTTCCCAGTATTTCCTAGTTATAAGTCAAGTGTAACATTTCGCCGGTTTATTTTACCCTGGCATTTCGATACATTTCCTTTATTAAGTAGCGGAAACTTGTTTCCCTACTTTATTTTATACTAGTAGAAATGATTTGTCTGTCCGTCGGTCTGTCTGTCGGTCTCTGTGCGAGATAACACAAGAATAGATTGAAACAATTTTCAAACTTCTTATTTTTTTATTATTATGTGTTTTTAGAATTCCATATAGGATGGACAGAGTCTATATGGATTTCTATTATTTTTAAACATTGTAAAATTGCATTGTAACTATAATCTATCCATAATGACTCCATTGTATGTCTATTATGTCTATATGGATAGATTCACTCCATATTAATGGAGTCAATCTAACAGTTTCGAAGAATTAGGTTGCAGAATTTACTGCATAGAAATGATTAGCCTGCCAATTTTGGGTTCCCGTACATCACAGCTCGGTGCACATCACAGCTCGCAGATTTTACAGCTCGAGTACACCACAGCTCGCG